>JAIRCJ010000344.1:0-37177 GCA_020883675.1 Bruguiera gymnorhiza | reverse complement strand
CCTTGGAACTAGGAATCCATTGAATTTCATTAAACAAGGAATCTTTAGAGATGACTATTATTTCTTATAGTGATTTTCTACATACTTACAGACTAATGACACTGTATCTTGATTTCTTCCTAACAATTCTTTAGTTGTAATTACCCATTCTCACTTAATGTTTCTGAAAATAGCCTTATGTGCCACCAAAAAGGTATTATATTTATGGCAATAAGCACATTTACATCCCTTAAAACTAGGAATCCATTGAATTTCATTAAACAAGGAATCTTTAGAGATGACTAGCATTTCTGACAAGGATTTTTGCTTAATTTCAAACTAATGACCACTGTCACTTTGATTTATTCCTAACAATGATCCACTTTTGTTGTAATTACCCCTTCATACTTAATGATGTTGAAAATAGCTTAAGTGCCCATAACAAGCACTATATTCATGGCAACAAGCACATCTAAGATCCTTAAGAACTAGGAATCTATTGAATTTCATTATATAAGCAATCTTTAGAGATTACTAGCATTTCTTACAATGAATTTCTACTTAATTACAGACTAATGACATTGTCACTTGATTTCTTCCTAACAATGCTTGAATTTTTGTCGTAATTACCCATTCACACTTAATGATGTTGAAAATAGCTTGACTGCCCACAACAGGCACTATATTCATGGCAACAAGCATATCTAGGATCCCTGGGAACTAAGAATCTGTTGAATTTCATTAAACAAGGAATCTTTAGAGATGACTAGCATTTCATACAATGAATTTCTACTTAATTACAGGCTAATGACATCGTCTCTTGATTTCTTCCTAACAATGCTCGAATTTTTGTCATAATTACCCATTCATACTTAATGATCATCAAAATAGCTTGTGTGCCCACAATAGGCACTATTTTCATGCAACAACCACATATATGCTCTATTGTAACTAGGAATCCATTGGATTTCATTAAACAAGGAGTATTTACTGATGACTTGAATTTCTGACAAGGATTTTCTACTTAATTACAGACTAATGACATTGTCTCTTGATTTCCTTCTAACAAAGCTATACTTTTTGTCTTAATTACCCTTTCACACTTAATGATCTTGAAAATAGCTTGTGAGCCCATAATAGGCATTATATTCATGGCAACAAGCACATCTATACTTCCTTGGAACTAGGAATCCATTGAATTTCATTAAAGAAGGAGTCTATGATGATGACTGACATTTTTTTCAAGTATTTACAGTATAATTACAGAATAATGAGACCATCTCTTCATTTCTTCCTAACAAGCCTCCATGTTTTATTCAAATAACTAATTCTCATGATGTTGAGAATAGCTTGTGTGCCCACAATAGGCACTATATTCATGACAACAAGCACATCCATACTCCATTGGAACTAGGAATCTGTTGAATTTCATTAAACATGAAGTCTTTAGTGATGACAAACATTTCTGTTAAGGATTTTCTACTTGATTACAGATAGACTAATGACATCGTCTCTTGATTTCTTCCTAACAATTCTCCACTTTTTGTTGTAATTACCCATTCATAGTTAATGATCTTGAAAATAGCTTGTGTGCCCATAACAAACACTATATTCATAGCAACAAGCACATCTACGATTCCTAGGAACTAGGAATATACTTAATTTTATTAAATAAGGAGTCTTTTGTGATGACTAGCTTTTCTCACAAGGATTTTTTACTTAATTACAGATTAATGACATCGTCTCTTGTGTTCTTCTTAACAATGCTTTACTTTTTGTCGTAATTACCCATTCACACATAATGATCTTGAAAATAGCTTGTGTGCCCACAATAGGCACTATATTCATGGCAACAAGCACACTAGGATCCCTTGGAATGAAGAATCCCTTGAATTTCACTAAAAAAGGAGTCTTTAGTGATGAATAGCATTTTTTACAAGGATTTTCTACTTAATTACATACTAATGACATCGTTTATTGATTTCTTCCTTACAACGCTTCACTTTTTCTTGTAATTACTCATTCACACTTAATGATGTTGAAAATAGCTTGAGTGCCCATAACAAGCACTATCTTCATGGCAACAAACATATCTAGGAACCCTTGGAACTATGAATCAGTTGAATTTCATTAAACAAGGAATCTTGAGAGATGACTAGCATTTCTTACAATGATTTTCTATTTAATTACAGACTAATGACACTGACTCTTGAGTTCTTCCTAACAATGCACCATTTTTTGTCATAATTACCCATTCACAGTTAATGATGTTGAAAATAGCTTGTGTGCCCATAATAGGCACTATATTCATGGCAACAAGCACATCTAGGATCCTTGGAACTAGGAATCCGTTGAATTTCATTAAACAAGGAGTCTTTAGTGATGACTAGCATTTCTCACAAAGATTTTTTACTTAATTACAGAGTAATTACATCGTCTGATACGGAAAACCCCAAAAGAGACGTGGCTTAGGGACCTAATGCACACAAGGGATCAAAGAACAACTAGGAAAGCTAAATCAGAGTTTAATAACAAAAACCCTAAACCCAATATTAGAAGGAACACAAACCTAGGGTATTCAAGAAGGATATGGACGCCACACTCCAGAAAAGAAAGAAATTGGGAGTGATAAGTTGATTTGAACACCACAAGAAGAAACACCTCTTGGTAAGTTCGTCAGTTCTTAAAAGAACCAAGGGAGAAAAAACCCTTGCTTTCTATTTCACTCAAAGTTGTCTGATTTTTGTCTGATGTGATTTTTCAGAGTTTACAAGGGGTACCTATTTATAGGCTAAGATAACAATCCTAAAGAGGTACAAATTCTTACTTAAGATAATTCCTTATTTAGGAGGAATTCCTATCTAGGTACAAATTCTTACACAGAAAATAAACTCCTAATTTGGAGTGACTACTATTACTTAGTCCTAACACTTTAAGTACTCCAATGATATTAATAAGGTCTGGACTCTTTTTCAAACTTGAATTCAAACCATTTGAAGCATGGTTGGCTTGAACGTCCTTAATCAGCCCATTTAGTGCTTCTTTCATTTTTTTGGCTCCAGCTCGTGTTATTGGGCCTTTTGGAATGTGCAATGGATCTCTTGCATCCATTGAAGCTTTAGCTCGTGTTATTGGGCCTTCTGGAATGTGCAATGCACCTCTTGCATCCATTGAAGCCTTCCACTCGTCACCTCTACGGTTCTCATCACCGTCTTTTGATTTCTTCCTAACAATGCTCCACTTCTTCTTGTAATTAACCATTCAGACTTAATGATCTTCAAAATAGCTTGTATGCCCACAACAAGCATTATATTCATGGCAACAAGCACATCTAGGATCCCTTAAAACTAGGAATCCATTGAATTTCATTAAACAAGGAGTTTTGAGTGATGACTAGCATTTCTCACAAGGATTTTCTACTTAATTACAAACTAATGACACCATCTATTGATTTCCTCCTAACAATGCTCTAGTTTTTGTCATAATTACTCATTCATAGTTAATGATGTTCAAAATAACTTAAGTGCTTAGAACAGACACTATATTCATGACAAGAAGCACATATAGGATCCCTTAGAACTAGGAATTTATTGAATTTCATTAAAAAAGGAGTCTTTAACATTTCTCACAAAGATTTTCTACTAAATTATAGACAAATGACACCGCCTCTTGATTTTTTCCTAACAATGCTCCACTTTTTGTCATAATTACTCATTCACAGTTAATAATGTTAAAAATAGCTTGTGTGCCCAGAACAAACACTATATTTATGGCAAGTAGCACATCTGGGATCCCTTGGAACTAGGAATCCATTGAATTTCATTAAACAAGGAATCTTTAGAGATGATTAGCATTTCTTACAATGATTTTTGATTTAATTACAGACTAATGACACCGTCTCTTAAGTTCTTCCTAACAATGCTCCACTTTTTGCCGTAATTACCCATTCACACTTAATGATCTTCAAAACAGCATGTGTGCCCACAACAGGCACTATATTCATGGCAACAAGCACATCTAGGAACCTTGGAACTAGGAATCCATTGAATTTCATTAAACAAGGAGTCTTTAGTGATGACTAGCATTTCTCATAAGGATTTTCTACTCAATTATAAAGTAATGACACCATGTCTTGATTTCTTCCTAAGAATACTCCACTTTTTGTAATAATTACCCATTCACACTTAATGATTTTCAAAATAGCTTGTATGCCCAGAATAGACACTATATTTATCGCAACAAGCACATCTAGGATCCCTTGGAACTAGGAATCCATTGAATTTCATTAAATAAGGATTTTTTAGTGATGACTAGCATTTCTCACAAGGATTTTACTTAATTACAAACTAATGACACCTTATCTTGATTTCTTCCTAACAATACTCCATTTTTGTCGTAATTACCCATTCACACTTAATGATGTTGAAAATAACTTGAGTGCCCACAACAAGCACTATATTCATGGCAACAAGCACATCTTGGATCCCTTGGAACTAGGAATCCATTGAATTTCATTACATAAGGAATCTTTAGAGATGACTAGCATTTCTCACAAGGATTTTCTACCTAATTACATACTAATGACACCATCTCTTGATTTCTTCCTAACAATGCTCCACCTTTTGTTGTAATTACCCATTCACACTTATTGATCTTGAAAATAGCTTGTGTGCCCAAAATAAGCATTATATTCATGGCAATAAGCTCATCTATACTTCCTTGGAATGAGGAATTTGTTAAATTTCATTAAAAAAGGTGTATTTAACGATGACTAGCATTTCTTACAAGGATTTTCTACTTAATTACATACTAATGACACCGTCTATTGATTTCTTCCACACAATGCTGCACTTTTTGTTGTAATTCCCCATAACATATAATGATGTTGAAAATAGCATGTGAGCCTAGAATAGACACTATATTCATGGCAAGAAGCACGTCTAGGATCCCTTGGAACTAGGAATCCATTGAATTTCATTAAACAAGGAATCTTTAGAGATGACTAGCATTTCTTACAATGATTTTCTATTGAATTACAGACTAATGACACTGTCTCTTGAGTTCTTCCTAACAATGCTCCACTTTTTTTTTGTAATTATCCATTCTCACTTAATGATCTTGAAAATAGCTTGTGTGCGCACAACAAGCACTATATTCATGGCAACAAGCACATCTATACTTCCTTGGATCTTGGAATCCGTTGAATTTCACAAAACAAGGAGTTTATGATGATGACCAACATTTATTTCAAGTACTTTTGGTATAATTATTGAATAATCAGACCATCTCCTCATTTCTTCCTAAGAAGGCTCCACCTTTTAGTGATGACTAGCATTTGTCACATGGATTTTCTAGTTAATTACAGAGTAATGGTATCGTCTCTTAATCTCTTCCTAACAATGCTCCACTTTTTGTCATAATTACCCTTTCACACTTAATGATTTTAAAAGTAGCTTGTGTGCCCACAATAGGCACTATATTTATGGCAATAAGCACATCTAGGATCCTTTGAACTAGGAATTCGTTGAATTTGATTAAAAAATGAGCCTTTACGATCACTAGCATTTCTTGCAAGGATTTTCTACTTAATTACAAACTAATGACACCTTTTCTTGATTTCTTCCTAACAATGCTCCACTTTTTGTCGTAATTACCCATTCACACTTAATGATCTTGAAAATAGCTTGTGTGCCCACAACAAGCGTTATATTCATGGCAACAAGCACATCTAGGATCCCTTGGAACTAGGAATCCGTTAAATTTCATTAAACAAGGAGTCTTTGGTGATGACTAGCATTTCTCACAAGAATTTTCTACTTGATTACACACCAATGACATCGTGTCTTGATTTCTTCCTAACAAAGCTCCACTTTTTGTACTAATTACCCATTTAGAGTTAATGATGTTGAAAATAGCTTGTGTGCCTAGAATAGACATTATATTCACGGAAAGAAGCATATCTAAGATCTCTTGGAATAGGAATCCGTTGAATTTCATTAAATAAGGAATCTTTAGAGATGACTAGCATTTCTTACAATGATTTTCTATTTAATTACAGACTAATGACATTGTCTCTTGAGTTCTTCCAAACAATGCTCCACTTTTTGTTGTAATTATACATTCACACTTAATGATCTTGAAAATAGCTTGTGTGCCCACAATAGGTATTATATTCATTGCAAGAAGCACATCTAGGATCCTTGGAACTAGGAATCCCTTGAATTCCATTAAATAAGAAATCTTTAGTGATGACTAGCATTTCTCATAGGGGTTTTCTACTCAATTATAGAGTAAAGACACCGTCTCTTGATTTCCTCCTAACAATGCTCCACTTTTTGTCGGCATTGCCTATTCACACTTAATGATCTTCAATATAGCTTGTGTGCCCATAACAAGCACTATATTCTTGGCAGCAAGCACATCTAGGATCCCTTGGAACGACGAATTCAGTGAATTTCTTCAAGGAGTCTTTAGTGATGACTAGCATTTCTCACAAGGATTTTCTACTTAATTACAGACTAATGATGTTTTCCTTTGATTTCTTCTTAACAATGCTCCACTTTTTGTCGTAATTACCCATTCACTCTTAATGATCTTGAAAATAGCTTGTGTGCCCATAATAGCCCTATATTCATGGCAGCAAGCACATGTAGGATCCCTTGGAATAAGGAATCCAACGAATTTCATTAAATGTGGAGTCTTTTGTGAAGACTAGCATTTCTTACAATGATTTTCTACTTCATTACAGACTAATTACACCATCTCTTGATTTCTTCTTAACAATGCTCCACTTTTTGTTGTAATTACCCATTCACTGTTAATGATCCTGAAAATAGCTTGTGTGCCAATAGTAGGCACTATATTCATGATAACAAGCAAATCTAGGATCCTAGTTACTAGGAATCCGTTGAATTTCATTAAACAAGGAGTCTTTAGTGATGACTAGCTTTTCTCACTAGGATTTTCTCCTTAATTACATACTAATGACACCATCTCTAGATTTCTTCCTAACAATGCTCTACCTTTTGTCACAATTACCCATTCACACTTAATGATCTTGAAAATAGCTTGTGTGCCCACAATAGGCACTATATTCATGGCAACAAGCATATCTAGGATCCTTTGGAACTAGGAATCTGTTGAATTTCATTAAACAAGGAGTCTTTAGTGAAGACTAGCATTTCTCCCAAGCATTTTCTACTTAATTACAAACTAATGACACTATGTCTTGATTTCTTCCTAACAATGCTCCACCTTTTGTCATAATTACCCATTCACTCTTAATGATCTTGAAAATAGCTTGTGTGCCTAAATAGGCATAATATTCATGGCAACAAGCTCATCTAGGATCCCTTGGAACTAGGAATGCATTGAATTTCATTAAGGAAGGAGTTTTTAGTGATGACTAGCATTTCTCACAAGGATTTTTTACTTAATTACAGACTAATGACTCCATCTCTTGATTTCTCCCTAACAATGCTCCACATTTTGTCATAATTACCCATTCACACTTAAAGATCTTCAAAATAGCTTTTGTGCCCTCAACAAGCACTATAGTCATGGCAAGAAGCACATCTAGGATCCCTTGAAACTAAGAATCCATTTAATTTCATTAAACAAGAAATCTTTAGAGATGACTAGCATTTCTAACAATGAGTTTCTATTTAGTTATAGACTAATGACACCGTCTCTTGAGTTCTTCCTAAAGTAGCTCCACTTTTTATCTTAATTACCCATTCACATTTAATGATCTTGAAAATAGCTTATGTAACCACAATAGGCATTATATTCATGACAATATGCACATCTAGGATCCTTGGAACTTGGAATCCATTGAATTTCCTTAAACAAGGAGTGTTTAGTGATAACTAACATTTCTCACAAGGATTTTCTACTTAATTATAGAGTAATGATACCATCTCTTGATTTCTTCCTAACAATGCTCCACTTTTTGTCGTAATTACCCATTGATAACTTGTATGTGACATGCAAATCTAGGATCCCTTGGAACTAGGAATCCATTGAATTTCATTAAACAAGGAGTCTTTAGTGAAGATTAGCATTTCTTAATTGGATTTTCTACTTAATTACGAACAAATGATGTCATCTCTTGATTTCTTCCTTACAATGCTAAACTTTTTGTCATAATTACCCACTCACAATTAATGATCTTGGAAATAGTTTGTGTGCCCATAATAGACACTATATTCATGGCTGGAAGCACATCTAGTATGCCTTGGAACTAGGAATCCTTTAAATTTCATTAAACAAGGAGTTTTTAGTGATGACTAGCATTTCTCACAAGGATTTTCTACTTAATTATAGACTAATGACACCGTCTCTTGATTTTTTCCTAACAATGCTCCACTTTTTGTCATAATTACCCATTCACACTTAATGAACTTCAAAATAACTTGTGAGCCCACAACAACCACTATATTCATGGCAACAAGCACATCTAGGATCCCTTGGAACTAGGAATATGTTGAATTTCATTAAACAAGCATTTCACACAAGTATGTTCTACTTACGTACATACTAATGACACCGTCTCTTGATTTCTTCCTAACAATGCTCCACCTTTTGTCGTAATAACTCATTCACACTTAATGATCTTGAAAATAGCTCATGTGCCCACAATAGGCACTATATTCTTGGCAACAAGCACATTTATACTTCCTTGGCAATGCTCCACTTTTTGTCAAAATTACCCATTCACACTTAATGATGTTGAAAATAACTTGTGTACCAACAACAAGCACTATATTCATGGCAACAAGCACATCTAGGATCCTTGGAACTAAGAATCTGTTTAATTTCATTACACAAAGAGTCTTTAGCAATGACTAGCATTTTTCACAAGGATTTTCTACTCAATTATAAAGTAATGACATCGTCACTTGATTTCTTCTGAACAATGCTCCAATTTTTGTCGTGATTACCCATTCACACTTAACGATCTTCAAAATAGCTTGTTTGCCCACAACAAGCACTATATTCATGGCAAGAAGCACGTCTAGGATCCTTGGAACTAGGAATCCATAGAATTTCATTACACAAGGAGTTTTTAGTGATGACTAGCATTTCTGACAAGGATTTTCTACTTAATTACAGAGTAATGACACCATCTCTTGATTTCTTCCTAATAATGGTCTACCTTTTGTCATGTTTACCCATTTACACTTAACGATCTTTAAAATAGCTTGTGTGCCCACAACATACACTATATTCATGGCAACAAGTACATCTAGCATCCTAGGTACTAGGAATCCATTGAATTTCATTCAACAGGGATTCTTTAGTGATGACTAGCTTTTCTTACAAGGATTTTCTACTTAATTACATACTAATGACACCGTCTCTTGACTTCTTCCTATCAGTGCTCCACCTTTTGTCGTAATTACCCATTCACACTTAATGATCTTGGAAATAGCTTGTGTGCCCACAACAGGCACTATATTCATGGTAACAAGCACATTTATGCTTCCTTGGAACTAGGAATCCGTTGAATTTCATTAAATAAGGAGTCCACCATCTCTTGATTTCTTCCTAACAATGCTCCATGATTTGTTGTAATTAACCATTCACACTTAATGATCTTTAAAATAGCTTGTGTGTGCACAACAAGCACTATATTCATGGTATTAAGAACAATTAGGATCTCTTCGAACTATGAATCTGTTGAATTTCATTAAGCATGGTGTTGTTCCCACAGCCTTGTATGGGTTGTAATTGTTGGCAACTAGGGTTAAGTGTGCAAGAGAGTAAAGTCATATGGAAGGGCAGTAAAGTCACATGGAAGGGCAAGAAAGTAAATCTGCCGCGTAAGGGCAAGAACGTAAATCCGCCATGTAAGCCCTATTAGGGTTTTATGGAAGAGAGTATATAAAGGCCTTGGAAGACAAAACTAGGGCAGAGGGCCAACACAATTGAATAAACAGCAACCCTACAACAACCGGCCAAAAGGAAGAGAGAGCAGAACGGCAAGAGATCAGAAACAACACCACCAGGAGAGCAAACCAGAAACGTCACCACCGGGAGAGCAAACCAGAACGTGCAACCTCCTGCAAGCAAACCAGAAACACGTCCTGCAAGCAAACCAGAAACACGTCCTGCAAGCAAACCAGAAACACATCCTGCAGGCAAACCAGAAACGCCTCCTGCAAGCAAACCAGAAACACATCCTGCAACCAAACCAGAAACGCACAACCAGCAAGAGGAGAAATAAAAAACAGACCACCCGGAAGAGAAGACAGCAGACCTGGTATCCGTGAGACCACCCGGAAGAGAAGACAGCAGACTAGAAGCGTGAGGCAGGCCGAGAGACGTGAACCAGAAAAACCAGTAGTGTGAGGCAGGCCAAGAGACGTGAAATAGCAGACCAGGAGTGTGAGACCAGAACGTGCAACGGCGTGACTGATCAGAAGCGTGGGGCAGGCTGTGAGACGTGAAACGGCAGACCAGAAGCTTGAGTGCAAGCTGTGAAACCGTGAGACGGTGAAAGCAGGAGCTGTGTGAGACAACCTAGAGAAGGAATTTGGCGAAGCATCAGAAAGAACTCAACGTATTTCTAGATTTCTTCAAGAGAGGTTAGAGAGCGTTGCGGTGAACTTCTAAGCGGCAGTGGAGCAGCCTTTCAATTCAACAGAGGCAAGACAAGCTAGAAGAAGAGTAGACACAGTAAGTGACACTCTTTGTATTGTACTTGCTTAGTAATTGCAATAGTGAAAGGAGCAGAAGATTAAGACATCCATTGTAACTATAATTCTCAAGTATAGTGGATAGTCTCGATAAGGGAGAGTCCCTACCACCGTGGATGTACGTCACGTTGACGGAACCACGTAAATCTCGTGTGTCCTTATTTTGCTTTACATTCTGTGTTTTGAATTAAGTTGTGAACGCAGCTAAAGTATCAGCCAACCCATAACCTAACGAAGACCTAAACAAGAACATCTGAATTGTCTATTAGGCAAGGTGTCTGAAAGGTGACTTTGGGGACTATTGTGATTAGTAGGTAGCAATAGATCTACCTTAGTCGAATCTGAGAAAGAGTTCGCTTTTAAGAAGAGATTGAAGTTGTTCACTTTCCTGCGAATTGTGAATTGTGGTGATACTGATTCACCCCCCTCTCAGTATCACAAACTAGTAGATCCTAGGGTGAAGTTGGGAACTTCAATTGGTATCAGAGCACAGGTTCACCAGGATAAAGCTTAACAGCTTGGTGTACTAGTTTGAAGAGCTCCAAAAGTTTTAACTTGTTTAGCATACTGAGAAATGGACGCCGGTACCAACACCAGCACTACTTACAGCAAGAAGGTTCCAATCTTCAACGGAACCAACTACCATATGTGGAGAGCGAGAATGCAGGTGGTATTTGCAACCATGGGCATGAACGTGGTGAAATCTGTACAGGAGGGTTTTGAGCCTCCAGAAGAAGGTAAAGATCCAACCCCAGAGGAATTAAGACAGTTTGAGATAAATGGGAAGGCCTCAAATGTCATCATTTCAGCATTGACAGATGCTGAATATGCTAAAGTTATGGACTGCAAATCTGCCAAGGAGATATGGGACAGATTGCAGAAAGTCTATGAAGGTGATGGCAGAATGAAGGAGGCCAAGCTTCAAGTTTTCAAGGAGAGATATGAATCTCTCAGAATGCAGAAAAATGAGACAGTCCAAGAGTTCTTCACCAGGGTTATTGATGCTGTAAACGATCTTAGAAGTCATGGGAAGAACAAGAAGGACTCATCTATTGTGAAGAAAATTCTGAGAATTCTGCCTGAGAGGTTTACCTCAAAGGTGGCAGCCATAGAGGAGAGTAGAGATCTCAATTCCATGTCTCTGCATGATCTCCAATGCAATCTCATTGCATATGAGATGAGAATAAAGTCAACTGAGAGCTCCTCAACGTCAAAGGTATCAAAGGAGGCAGCTTTCAAAGCTATGAAACACTTGAAGATAAAAGAAGAGGAAGAATCATCCAGCGAGGATGATGATGATGATGAGGAAGAAAGTGAAGGTGAAGTGTTGGCATACTTCACAAGGAAATTCAAAAGGGGGTCTAAGAAGGGAAAAGGACAGTTGTCCTTGAGATGTTATCGTTGTGGACAGACTGGACACTTTGCTTCTCAGTGCAAAGTGAAACTTGATGATGAAGATGAGGATGGTGATGATGAGCAGAATTCAAAATGGAGAAGACCATCATTCAAGTCAAGGAAGTCCAGCAAGAAGACTGCTAGCCCACAGAAGAAGAAGAGAGGCTCATTCAAGAGTTATGTGAGCCAGACAAAAGAAGCCGATGAGGAGGAAGATGTAGACTCATCAGATGAGCATGCCTTTATGGCATCAACTCAAGGTGGTAGTTCAACCTCTGAAGAGGAAGAGGAGGTTGATGAAGAAGAACCAGATCTTGAAGCTGAGTTGGAAGCAGCTTCAAAGGAGATAATCAGAAGGGGCAGAACCATAAGAAGGTTAGAGGCCCACATAAAACAAGTTGAAGCAAAGTCTGAGGAAGCTGAAAGTCAAAAGGATGAAATAAGGGCTGAACATATTGACTTGAAGAGAAGATTTGAAGAACAGATCAAAATATGTGAAGACCTTACTATGGAGCTTGGCTCAAGGACTTCAACAATTGAAGAAATGGAGATAGAGTTGCTGAGACTTCAGCAACAACTCAAAAGGAGTGAAGAGAACGTGCAGAAGCTTGAAATGATAGGAGAAACAAGTTCTGCAAGAGAAAAGAAGAATGAAGAGAAAGTGCAGCAATCTGAGGCTGCATTGCCTAAAGATAATAAGAATGTGCCACAGAAGTTGAAAGAGAAGGTTGTGACTCAGGAGAAGATAGCTGAGAATAAAGAGGATTTGAAGAAGCAACCTAGGGTGGCAAACAAAAATGAAGAAAAGAAGGTCAGCCAGCAAAGGGCTATGGCTGAACAGAAGAAGGAGAAAAAGGTGGCTGAAATGAAAGTCACACAAGCAAAGAAGCCAGCCACGTTGCCTACACAGCAAGTAATGAACAAAAGAAAACAAGCTGTGATTAGACCCAAGAAGAGGCAGTTTCAAGGTCACTGTCTTTATTGTGGAGTTTGGGGTCATAAGGCAAGTAACTGCTGGTGGAGAAGGCCAGTATATGTCTCCAACTTGAGAAGATATGATGCTGTATACAGGGGGAGACAATACAAAATTCAGAGGAGAACACCTGTCGTGAGTTCTTGCACATACTGTAAAAAGCAAGGACACACTGACAAGGATTGTTGGTGGAAGCCCAAACCAGTGGTTTCAAAGAACAAGTTTGCTATATTGGGAGACTTGGAACAGTGTGAAAGGTGTGGGCAGGATGACCATAATGCCAAGAGATGCATGACACTTCTCCCTGAGCAAGAGAAGGCACTCAATGGCATAGTGAAAACAAGCGGTGTAGTCAAAGCTGAGAAAAAGGAGAAAGCTATCTTCCAGCCAATTTAAAAGAAGGAATATAAAGCTAAAAGGGAGGTGGCTAATATAGCTGAAATTGCACTCAAAGCTGACTACAAGGATAAGCAGTGGATCCTTGACAGTGGATGCACTTCACACATGACGGGAGACAAGAGTAAATTGTCAAAGCTAAACAAGTCAAGAGAAGGCAGAGTCAAGTTTGGCAATGATGATTCACTTAACATCAGTGGTCAAGGGTCAGTAAATATTGGAAAAGGAAAGTTGAAAGATGTTCTGCATGTTGAAGGACTCAGATATAATCTAGCATCTGTCAGCCAACTATGCAATGAAGACCATAAAGTGATATTCACAAAAACAGGTTGCCAAGTAAAGAGTAAAGAAGGCAATACTGTTGCAGCTGGGAAAAGAACAGCTGGAAATTTATATGTAATTGATGAGGACAAGACAAACAGCTGTTTACTTACAAAAGAAGAAGAAAATCAACTCTGGCATCGGAGGCTGGGACACTTAACACAGAAGAACATGAGGAAGCTGACCACTACTCATGCAATCAGAGACATTCCAGACCTTAAGAGAGAGAGGGAGTATGTCTGCTCAGCATGCTCTAAAGGAAAACAGGTCAGAAAGCAGTATAAGACCAAAGAGGTCAGTTCTAAAGCAGTGCTTGACATTGTGCATACTGATTTGTGTGGGCCGATGAGAACAAAAGGGTTGAATGGTGAGAGGTACTTCATCTTGTTTGTTGATGATTATTCTAGAAGGACCTGCATCATGCACCTCACACATAAGTCAGAAGTTTTGAAATGCTTCAAGAGATACAGAAGATTGGCTGAAAATGAGAGTGGAAAGAAGATCAAAGTATTGAGGTCAGATCAAGGCACTGAATTCACAAATGGAGCTTTTGAAGATTACCTTGAGAAGCATGGAATTCACCATCAGATGGCAGCAGCAAGAACTCCTCAACAGAACGGGGTGGTAGAGAGGAAAAATAGAGCTGTGGTTGAAATGGCAAGAACTCTACTGCTGGAATCCAAGCTTCACACAAGATTTTGGACAGAAGCAACATTTACAGCCGTGCACCTATTGAACAGAGTTTCACTAAGGCCCAATACTGATAAGACTCCATATGAGCTATGGAGTGGGAAGAAGACAACAGCCAAGTATCTTAGAATCTTTGGCAGCCCATGTTTTGTGAAGAATAAGGAGCAAAACTTGGGAAAATTCCATGCTAGGTCAGATGAAGGCATCTTTGTGGGATACTCAGCAAAGACAAAAGGTTACAGAGTTTTTCTACATAAACTGGGAAAAGTGGTCACTTCCAGTGATGTGAGAATAGATGAAAACTGGAAAACAACGCATAATGGAGAAGCTGAGGATAGTGAAGAAGATGACTTCAAGATAGATGAAGAATCTGACCAACATGAAGAAGTGGGAAAAGAAGTAAGTTCAGACTCAGAGAAGAGTGAGTCTGAAGATGAAGAAGGAGATTCTCTTGCAACTAAGACTATGCAAGAAAGAAAGACAAAGAAGACATGGACCAGTGCTCATCAAGGAAATCAGATAATAGGTGACCCATCGACAGGAGTTACAACAAGAAGAAGAATTGTGGGAGCTACTGCTTTACTCTCACAAGTTGAACCTAAATCTGTTGAAGAGGCTGCACAAGACAAAGCCTGGATCAAAGCTATCAATGAGGAGCTAGATCAAATCGAGAAGAATGAAACATGGGAGCTAGTTCCAAGACCCACTAACAAGAATGTCATAGGAACAAAATGGGTGTTTAAAAATAAACACAATGAGGATGGCAAGGTGGTGAGGAACAAGGCTAGGCTGGTTTGCAAAGGCTACACTCAGATAGAAGGAGTAGATGTTGATGAAACTTTTGCACCAGTAGTAAGGTTGGAAACTATCAGAATGTTCTTAGCTTTGGCAGCACATAAGAGGTATAAAGTTTACCAGATGGATGTGAAATCAGCCTTTTTGAATGGGCTCCTAAAAGAAGAAGTGTATATTGAACAACCCGATGGAGTACAAATCAGTGAGGATGAGACACATGTGTGCAAGCTGAAGAAAGCCTTGTATGGCCTTAAACAAGCCCCAAGAGCATGGTATAGCAGGCTGGACGCGTATTGAGAAGGTTGAACTTCAAAAGAGGAACAGTTGATAATAACCTATATGTGTTCAACTCAGAGAAAGGCCAACTGATAACCATAGTATATGTAGATGACATCATCTTTGGAGGGGATCACTCTGCGCTATGCCAAGAATTTGCACAGAAGATGAGTGAGGAATTTGAGATGTCATTGATTGGAGAAATGACTTACTTTCTTGGATTACAAATAAAACAATGTGAAGAAGGTATTTTTATTTCTCAGACAAAATATGCCAAAGAGATGCTGAAAAAGTTTGGCATGGAGGATAGCAGACCTGTCAGTACCCCTATGACAGTGGGCTGCAAGTTAACAAAAGATCAGGAAGGAAGGAGTACAAGCCCTACAGAATACAGGAAGATTGATAGGGAGCCTTCTGTACCTTACAGCATCAAGGCTGATCTCATGCAAGCTGTGTGCATCGCCAGCAGATTCCAAGCTGATCCTAGGAATCTTATGTGTTGGCAGTGAAAAGAATCCTAAGATACCTCAAGGGGACACTGGAAATGGGCTTGTGGTATCCTGCCATGGATTCTGTAAACTACGAGCATACACTGATGCAGACTGGGCAGGAAGCACAGATGATAGAAAATCAACCAGTGGCTGCAGCTTCTACTTGGGTTCAAAGTGTGTTGCATGGCTAAGTAGAAAGCAAAACAGTGTTGGTAAAAGCCAACTGATAACCATAGTATATGTAGATGACATCATCTTTGGAGGGGATCACTCTGCGCTATGCCAAGAATTTGCACAGAAGATGAGTGAGGAATTTGAGATGTCATTGATTGGAGAAATGACTTACTTTCTTGGATTACAAATAAAACAATGTGAAGAAGGTATTTTTATTTCTCAGACAAAATATGCCAAAGAGATGCTGAAAAAGTTTGGCATGGAGGATAGCAGACCTGTCAGTACCCTATGACAGTGGGCTGCAAGTTAACAAAAGATCAGGAAGGAAGGAGTACAAGCCCTACAGAATACAGGAAGATGATAGGGAGCCTTCTGTACCTTACAGCATCAAGGCCTGATCTCATGCAAGCTGTGTGCATCGCCAGCAGATTTCCAAGCTGATCCTAAGGAATCTTATGTGTTGGCAGTGAAAAGAATCCTAAGATACCTCAAGGGACACTGGAAATGGGCTTTGGTATCCTGCCATGGATTCTGTAAAACTACGAGCATACACTGATGCAGACTGGGCAGGAAGCACAGATGATAGAAAATCAACCAGTGGCTGCAGCTTCTACTTGGGTTCAAAGTGTGTTGCATGGCTAAGTAGAAAGCAAAACAGTGTTGCTTTGAGCACAGCGGAGGCTGAGTATATGGCTGCTTGTGCAGCATGTACTCAGGTGATATGGATGCAAAGACAATTGGCCGATTTGGGTGTTGAAGTGAAGTTACCAGTGAGTGTACTTTGTGATAATCAAAGTGCAATTGATCTTAGCAAGAATCCAGTTCAACATTCAAGGAGCAAGCATATTGACATCCGGTATCACTTTATCAAGGATCAAGTGGAAGAGGGCACAATTCAGTTGGAGTATGTCGGTACTAAAGATCAAATCTCAGATATTCTAACTAAACCTTTGTCCACAGAGCTGTTTGAAAAGCACAGAATGAGTCTGTCTGTGCAAATGCCTCCTCAAGCCTGAAGTTCAGGTGAATCCTCCATCTCTACTTTGCAAGTTTTTCAAATTTGTAATTGGTTGGCAAAGGGGGAGAGAAGCAACAGTGCAGGGGGAGTTGTTAAGGAAGGGGGAGTGCATATTTAGGGGGAGTTGTAATCCATCTGCTTCTGGATTGTTACTCCAAGAAGATTATGAAAGACTGCTGCATAATGGCTTTTGTTATGAATGTTGCCAACAATTACAAAGGGGGAGATTGTTGTTCCCACAGCCTTGTATGGGTTGTAATTGTTGGCAACTAGGGTTAAGTGTGCAAGAGAGTAAAGTCATATGGAAGGGCAGTAAAGTCACATGGAAGGGCAAGAAAGTAAATCTGCCGCGTAAGGGCAAGAACGTAAATCCGCCATGTAAGCCCTATTAGGGTTTTATGGAAGAGAGTATATAAAGGCCTTGGAAGACAAAACTAGGGCAGAGGGCCAACACAATTGAATAAACAGCAACCCTACAGCAACCGGCCAAAAGGAAGAGAGAGCAGAACGGCAAGAGATCAGAAACAACACCACCAGGAGAGCAAACCAGAAACGTCACCACCGGGAGAGCAAACCAGAACGTGCAACCTCCTGCAAGCAAACCAGAAACACGTCCTGCAAGCAAACCAGAAACACATCCTGCAGGCAAACCAGAAACGCCTCCTGCAAGCAAACCAGAAACACATCCTGCAACCAAACCAGAAACGCACAACCAGCAAGAGGAGAAATAAGAAACAGACCACCCGGAAGAGAAGACAGCAGACCTGGTATCCGTGAGACCACCCGGAGAGAAGACAGCAGACTAGAAGCGTGAGGCAGGCCGAGAGACGTGAACCAGAAAAACCAGTAGTGTGAGGCAGGCCAAGAGACGTGAAATAGCAGACCAGGAGTGTGAGACCAGAACGTGCAACGGCGTGACTGATCAGAAGCGTGGGGCAGGCTGTGAGACGTGAAACGGCAGACCAGAAGCTTGAGTGCAAGCTGTGAAACCGTGAGACGGTGAAAGCAGGAGCTGTGTGAGACAACCTAGAGAAGGAATTTGGCGAAGCATCAGAAAGAACTCAACGTATTTCTAGATTTCTTCAAGAGAGGTTAGAGAGCGTTGCGGTGAACTTCTAAGCGGCAGTGGAGCAGCCTTTCAATTCAACAGAGGCAAGACAAGCTAGAAGAAGGGTAGACACAGTAAGTGACACTCTTTGTATTGTACTTGCTTAGTAATTGCAATAGTGAAAGGAGCAGAAGATTAAGACATCCATTGTAACTATATTCTCAAGTATAAGTGGATAGTCTCGGTAAGGGAGAGTCCCTACCACCGTGGATGTACGTCACGTTGACGGAACCACGTAAATCTCGTGTGTCCTTATTTGCTTTACGTTCTGTGTTTTGAATTGAGTTGTGAACGCAGCTAAAGTATCAGCCAACCCATAACCTAACGAAGACCTAAACAAGAACATCCGAATTGTCTATTAGGCAAGGTGTCTGAAAGGTGACTTTGGGGACTATTGTGATTAGTAGGTAGCAATAGATCTACCTTAGTCGAATCTGAGAAAGAGTTCGCTTTTAAGAAGAGATTGAAGTTGTTCACTTTCCTGCGAATTGTGAATTGTGGTGATACTGATTCACCCCCCTCTCAGTATCACAAACTAGTAGATCCTAGGGTGAAGTTGGGAACTTCAATTGGTATCAGAGCACAGGTTCACCAGGATAAAGCTTAACAGCTTGGTGTACTAGTTTGAAGAGCTCCAAAGTTTTAACTTGTTTAGCATACTGAGAAATGGACGCCGGTACCAACACCAGCACTACTTACAGCAAGAAGGTTCCAATCTTCAACGGAACCAACTACCATATGTGGAGAGCGAGAATGCAGGTGGTATTTGCAACCATGGGCATGAACGTGGTGAAATCTGTACAGGAGGGTTTTGAGCCTCCAGAAGAAGGTAAAGATCCAACCCCAGAGGAATTAAGACAGTTTGAGATAAATGGGAAGGCCTCAAATGTCATCATTTCAGCATTGACAGATGCTGAATATGCTAAAGTTATGGACTGCAAATCTGCCAAGGAGATATGGGACAGATTGCAGAAAGTCTATGAAGGTGATGGCAGAATGAAGGAGGCCAAGCTTCAAGTTTTCAAGGAGAGATATGAATCTCTCAGAATGCAGAAAAATGAGACAGTCCAAGAGTTCTTCACCAGGGTTATTGATGCTGTAAACGATCTTAGAAGTCATGGGAAGAACAAGAAGGACTCATCTATTGTGAAGAAAATTCTGAGAATTCTGCCTGAGAGGTTTACCTCAAAGGTGGCAGCCATAGAGGAGAGTAGAGATCTCAATTCCATGTCTCTGCATGATCTCCAATGCAATCTCATTGCATATGAGATGAGAATAAAGTCAACTGAGAGCTCCTCAACGTCAAAGGTATCAAAGGAGGCAGCTTTCAAAGCTATGAAACACTTGAAGATAAAAGAAGAGGAAGAATCATCCAGCGAGGATGATGATGATGATGAGGAAGAAAGTGAAGGTGAAGTGTTGGCATACTTCACAAGGAAATTCAAAAGGGGGTCTAAGAAGGGAAAAGGACAGTTGTCCTTGAGATGTTATCGTTGTGGACAGACTGGACACTTTGCTTCTCAGTGCAAAGTGAAACTTGATGATGAAGATGAGGATGGTGATGATGAGCAGAATTCAAAATGGAGAAGACCATCATTCAAGTCAAGGAAGTCCAGCAAGAAGACTGCTAGCCCACAGAAGAAGAAGAGAGGCTCATTCAAGAGTTATGTGAGCCAGACAAAAGAAGCCGATGAGGAGGAAGATGTAGACTCATCAGATGAGCATGCCTTTATGGCATCAACTCAAGGTGGTAGTTCAACCTCTGAAGAGGAAGAGGAGGTTGATGAAGAAGAACCAGATCTTGAAGCTGAGTTGGAAGCAGCTTCAAAGGAGATAATCAGAAGGGGCAGAACCATAAGAAGGTTAGAGGCCCACATAAAACAAGTTGAAGCAAAGTCTGAGGAAGCTGAAAGTCAAAAGGATGAAATAAGGGCTGAACATATTGACTTGAAGAGAAGATTTGAAGAACAGATCAAAATATGTGAAGACCTTACTATGGAGCTTGGCTCAAGGACTTCAACAATTGAAGAAATGGAGATAGAGTTGCTGAGACTTCAGCAACAACTCAAAAGGAGTGAAGAGAACGTGCAGAAGCTTGAAATGATAGGAGAAACAAGTTCTGCAAGAGAAAAGAAGAATGAAGAGAAAGTGCAGCAATCTGAGGCTGCATTGCCTAAAGATAATAAGAATGTGCCACAGAAGTTGAAAGAGAAGGTTGTGACTCAGGAGAAGATAGCTGAGAATAAAGAGGATTTGAAGAAGCAACCTAGGGTGGCAAACAAAAATGAAGAAAAGAAGGTCAGCCAGCAAAGGGCTATGGCTGAACAGAAGAAGGAGAAAAAGGTGGCTGAAATGAAAGTCACACAAGCAAAGAAGCCAGCCACGTTGCCTACACAGCAAGTAATGAACAAAAGAAAACAAGCTGTGATTAGACCCAAGAAGAGGCAGTTTCAAGGTCACTGTCTTTATTGTGGAGTTTGGGGTCATAAGGCAAGTAACTGCTGGTGGAGAAGGCCAGTATATGTCTCCAACTTGAGAAGATATGATGCTGTATACAGGGGGAGACAATACAAAATTCAGAGGAGAACACCTGTCGTGAGTTCTTGCACATACTGTAAAAAGCAAGGACACACTGACAAGGATTGTTGGTGGAAGCCCAAACCAGTGGTTTCAAAGAACAAGTTTGCTATATTGGGAGACTTGGAACAGTGTGAAAGGTGTGGGCAGGATGACCATAATGCCAAGAGATGCATGACACTTCTCCCTGAGCAAGAGAAGGCACTCAATGGCATAGTGAAAACAAGCGGTGTAGTCAAAGCTGAGAAAAAGGAGAAAGCTATCTTCCAGCCAATTTAAAAGAAGGAATATAAAGCTAAAAGGGAGGTGGCTAATATAGCTGAAATTGCACTCAAAGCTGACTACAAGGATAAGCAGTGGATCCTTGACAGTGGATGCACTTCACACATGACGGGAGACAAGAGTAAATTGTCAAAGCTAAACAAGTCAAGAGAAGGCAGAGTCAAGTTTGGCAATGATGATTCACTTAACATCAGTGGTCAAGGGTCAGTAAATATTGGAAAAGGAAAGTTGAAAGATGTTCTGCATGTTGAAGGACTCAGATATAATCTAGCATCTGTCAGCCAACTATGCAATGAAGACCATAAAGTGATATTCACAAAAACAGGTTGCCAAGTAAAGAGTAAAGAAGGCAATACTGTTGCAGCTGGGAAAAGAACAGCTGGAAATTTATATGTAATTGATGAGGACAAGACAAACAGCTGTTTACTTACAAAAGAAGAAGAAAATCAACTCTGGCATCGGAGGCTGGGACACTTAACACAGAAGAACATGAGGAAGCTGACCACTACTCATGCAATCAGAGACATTCCAGACCTTAAGAGAGAGAGGGAGTATGTCTGCTCAGCATGCTCTAAAGGAAAACAGGTCAGAAAGCAGTATAAGACCAAAGAGGTCAGTTCTAAAGCAGTGCTTGACATTGTGCATACTGATTTGTGTGGGCCGATGAGAACAAAAGGGTTGAATGGTGAGAGGTACTTCATCTTGTTTGTTGATGATTATTCTAGAAGGACCTGCATCATGCACCTCACACATAAGTCAGAAGTTTTGAAATGCTTCAAGAGATACAGAAGATTGGCTGAAAATGAGAGTGGAAAGAAGATCAAAGTATTGAGGTCAGATCAAGGCACTGAATTCACAAATGGAGCTTTTGAAGATTACCTTGAGAAGCATGGAATTCACCATCAGATGGCAGCAGCAAGAACTCCTCAACAGAACGGGGTGGTAGAGAGGAAAAATAGAGCTGTGGTTGAAATGGCAAGAACTCTACTGCTGGAATCCAAGCTTCACACAAGATTTTGGACAGAAGCAACATTTACAGCCGTGCACCTATTGAACAGAGTTTCACTAAGGCCCAATACTGATAAGACTCCATATGAGCTATGGAGTGGGAAGAAGACAACAGCCAAGTATCTTAGAATCTTTGGCAGCCCATGTTTTGTGAAGAATAAGGAGCAAAACTTGGGAAAATTCCATGCTAGGTCAGATGAAGGCATCTTTGTGGGATACTCAGCAAAGACAAAAGGTTACAGAGTTTTTCTACATAAACTGGGAAAAGTGGTCACTTCCAGTGATGTGAGAATAGATGAAAACTGGAAAACAACGCATAATGGAGAAGCTGAGGATAGTGAAGAAGATGACTTCAAGATAGATGAAGAATCTGACCAACATGAAGAAGTGGGAAAAGAAGTAAGTTCAGACTCAGAGAAGAGTGAGTCTGAAGATGAAGAAGGAGATTCTCTTGCAACTAAGACTATGCAAGAAAGAAAGACAAAGAAGACATGGACCAGTGCTCATCAAGGAAATCAGATAATAGGTGACCCATCGACAGGAGTTACAACAAGAAGAAGAATTGTGGGAGCTACTGCTTTACTCTCACAAGTTGAACCTAAATCTGTTGAAGAGGCTGCACAAGACAAAGCCTGGATCAAAGCTATCAATGAGGAGCTAGATCAAATCGAGAAGAATGAAACATGGGAGCTAGTTCCAAGACCCACTAACAAGAATGTCATAGGAACAAAATGGGTGTTTAAAAATAAACACAATGAGGATGGCAAGGTGGTGAGGAACAAGGCTAGGCTGGTTTGCAAAGGCTACACTCAGATAGAAGGAGTAGATGTTGATGAAACTTTTGCACCAGTAGTAAGGTTGGAAACTATCAGAATGTTCTTAGCTTTGGCAGCACATAAGAGGTATAAAGTTTACCAGATGGATGTGAAATCAGCCTTTTTGAATGGGCTCCTAAAAGAAGAAGTGTATATTGAACAACCCGATGGAGTACAAATCAGTGAGGATGAGACACATGTGTGCAAGCTGAAGAAAGCCTTGTATGGCCTTAAACAAGCCCCAAGAGCATGGTATAGCAGGCTGGACGCGTATTTGAGAAGGTTGAACTTCAAAAGAGGAACAGTTGATAATAACCTATATGTGTTCAACTCAGAGAAAGGCCAACTGATAACCATAGTATATGTAGATGACATCATCTTTGGAGGGGATCACTCTGCGCTATGCCAAGAATTTGCACAGAAGATGAGTGAGGAATTTGAGATGTCATTGATTGGAGAAATGACTTACTTTCTTGGATTACAAATAAAACAATGTGAAGAAGGTATTTTTATTTCTCAGACAAAATATGCCAAAGAGATGCTGAAAAAGTTTGGCATGGAGGATAGCAGACCTGTCAGTACCCCTATGACAGTGGGCTGCAAGTTAACAAAAGATCAGGAAGGAAGGAGTACAAGCCCTACAGAATACAGGAAGATGATAGGGAGCCTTCTGTACCTTACAGCATCAAGGCCTGATCTCATGCAAGCTGTGTGCATCGCCAGCAGATTCCAAGCTGATCCTAAGGAATCTTATGTGTTGGCAGTGAAAAGAATCCTAAGATACCTCAAGGGGACACTGGAAATGGGCTTGTGGTATCCTGCCATGGATTCTGTAAAACTACGAGCATACACTGATGCAGACTGGGCAGGAAGCACAGATGATAGAAAATCAACCAGTGGCTGCAGCTTCTACTTGGGTTCAAAGTGTGTTGCATGGCTAAGTAGAAAGCAAAACAGTGTTGCTTTGAGCACAGCGGAGGCTGAGTATATGGCTGCTTGTGCAGCATGTACTCAGGTGATATGGATGCAAAGACAATTGGCCGATTTGGGTGTTGAAGTGAAGTTACCAGTGAGTGTACTTTGTGATAATCAAAGTGCAATTGATCTTAGCAAGAATCCAGTTCAACATTCAAGGAGCAAGCATATTGACATCCGGTATCACTTTATCAAGGATCAAGTGGAAGAGGGCACAATTCAGTTGGAGTATGTCGGTACTAAAGATCAAATCTCAGATATTCTAACTAAACCTTTGTCCACAGAGCTGTTTGAAAAGCACAGAATGAGTCTGTCTGTGCAAATGCCTCCTCAAGCCTGAAGTTCAGGTGAATCCTCCATCTCTACTTTGCAAGTTTTTCAAATTTGTAATTGGTTGGCAAAGGGGGAGAGAAGCAACAGTGCAGGGGGAGTTGTTAAGGAAGGGGGAGTGCATATTTAGGGGGAGTTGTAATCCATCTGCTTCTGGATTGTTACTCCAAGAAGATTATGAAAGACTGCTGCATAATGGCTTTTGTTATGAATGTTGCCAACAATTACAAAGGGGGAGATTGTTGTTCCCACAGCCTTGTATGGGTTGTAATTGTTGGCAACTAGGGTTAAGTGTGCAAGAGAGTAAAGTCATATGGAAGGGCAGTAAAGTCACATGGAAGGGCAAGAAAGTAAATCTGCCGCGTAAGGGCAAGAACGTAAATCCGCCATGTAAGCCCTATTAGGGTTTTATGGAAGAGAGTATATAAAGGCCTTGGAAGACAAAACTAGGGCAGAGGGCCAACACAATTGAATAAACAGCAACCCTACAACAACCGGCCAAAAGGAAGAGAGAGCAGAACGGCAAGAGATCAGAAACAACACCACCAGGAGAGCAAACCAGAAACGTCACCACCGGGAGAGCAAACCAGAACGTGCAACCTCCTGCAAGCAAACCAGAAACACGTCCTGCAAGCAAACCAGAAACACATCCTGCAGGCAAACCAGAAACGCCTCCTGCAAGCAAACCAGAAACACATCCTGCAACCAAACCAGAAACGCACAACCAGCAAGAGGAGAAATAAGAAACAGACCACCCGGAAGAGAAGACAGCAGACCTGGTATCCGTGAGACCACCCGGAAGAGAAGACAGCAGACTAGAAGCGTGAGGCAGGCCGAGAGACGTGAACCAGAAAAACCAGTAGTGTGAGGCAGGCCAAGAGACGTGAAATAGCAGACCAGGAGTGTGAGACCAGAACGTGCAACGGCGTGACTGATCAGAAGCGTGGGGCAGGCTGTGAGACGTGAAACGGCAGACCAGAAGCTTGAGTGCAAGCTGTGAAACCGTGAGACGGTGAAAGCAGGAGCTGTGTGAGACAACCTAGAGAAGGAATTTGGCGAAGCATCAGAAAGAACTCAACGTATTTCTAGATTTCTTCAAGAGAGGTTAGAGAGCGTTGCGGTGAACTTCTAAGCGGCAGTGGAGCAGCCTTTCAATTCAACAGAGGCAAGACAAGCTAGAAGAAGAGTAGACACAGTAAGTGACACTCTTTGTATTGTACTTGCTTAGTAATTGCAATAGTGAAAGGAGCAGAAGATTAAGACATCCATTGTAACTATAATTCTCAAGTATAATGGATAGTCTCGGTAAGGGAGAGTCCCTACCACCGTGGATGTACGTCACGTTGACGGAACCACGTAAATCTCGTGTGTCCTTATTTTGCTTTACATTCTGTGTTTTGAATTAAGTTGTGAACGCAGCTAAAGTATCAGCCAACCCATAACCTAACGAAGACCTAAACAAGAACATCCGAATTGTCTATTAGGCAAGGTGTCTGAAAGGTGACTTTGGGGACTATTGTGATTAGTAGGTAGCAATAGATCTACCTTAGTCGAATCTGAGAAAGAGTTTGCTTTTAAGAAGAGATTGAAGTTGTTCACTTTCCTGCGAATTGTGAATTGTGGTGATACTGATTCACCCCCCTCTCAGTATCACAAACTAGTAGATCCTAGGGTGAAGTTGGGAACTTCACATGGAGTCTTTAGTAATGACTAGCATTTCTAACAAGGATTTCCTACTTAATTATAGACTAATGACACCGTCTATTCATTTCATCCTAAGAATGCCCCCCCATTCGTCGTATTTACCCATTGATAGTTAATGATATTGAAAATACCTTATATGCCTAAAACAGACACTATATTCATGGCAAGAAGCACGTCTAAGATCCCTTGGAACTAGGAATCCGTTGAATTTCATTAAACAAGGAATCTTTAGAGATGACTAGCATTTCTTACAATGATTTTCTATGTAATTATAGACTAATGACACCATTTCTTGAATTCTTCCTAACAATGCTCCACTTTTTGTCGTAACTACCCATTCACACTTAATGATCTTGAAAATAACTTGTGTGCCCACAACAGGCACTATATTGAAGGCAACATACACATCTAGGATCCTTGGAGCTAGGAATCTATTGAATTTCATTAAACAAGGAGTCTTTAATGATGACTAGCATTTCCCACAAGGATTTTCTACCTAATTATAGAATAGTGACACCATTTCTTGATTTCTTCCTAATAATGCTCCACTTTTTGTCGTAATTACCCATTCACACTTCATGATCTTGAAAATAGCTTGTGTGCCCACAACAAGCACTATATTCATGGCAACAAGCACATCTAGGATGCTTGGAACTAGAATTCCGTTGAATTTTATTAAATAAGGAGTCTTTGAAGATGACTAGGATTTCTTACAATGATTTTCTAGTTAACTATAGAGTAATGACACCATCTCTTGATTTGTCCGAACAATACTCCACTTTTTGTCATAATTACCCATTCACACTTAATGATCTTGAAAATAGCTTGTGTGCCCACAACAAGCACTATATTTATGGCAACAAGCACATGTAGGATCCCTTGGAACTAGGAATCCGTTGAATTTCATTAAGAAAGGAGTTTTTTATGATGACTAGCATTTCTCATAAGGGTTTTCTACTTAATTACACACTAATGACACCGTCTCTTGATTTCTTCCTAACAATGCTCCACCTTTTGTCGTAATTACCCATTCACACTTAATGATCTTGAAAATAGCTTGTGTGCCTAAATAGGCATAATATTCATGGCAACAAGCACATATAGGTTCCCTTGGAACTATGAATCCATTCAATTTCATTAAACAAGGAGTTTTTAGTGATGACTAGCATTTCTCATAAGGATTTTCTACTTAATTACAAACTAATGACTCCATCTCTTAATTTCTTCCTAAGAATGCTCCACTTTTTGTCGTAATTACCCATTTACAATTAATGATCTTCAAAATAGTTTGTGTGCCCACAACAGACACTACATTCACAATAACATGCACATCTAGGATGCTTGGAACTAGGAATCCGTTGAATTTCATTAAAGAAGGAGTCTTTGGAGATGACTAGCATTTCTTACAATGATTTTCTAGTTAATTACTGAGTAATGACACCTTTTCTTGATTTTTCCTAACAATACTCCACTTTTTGTCATAATTACCCATTCACACTTAATGATCTTCAAAATAGCTTGTGTGCCCACAACAAGCACTGTATTCATGGCAACAAGCACATGTAGGATCCCTTGGAACTAGGAATCCATTGAATTTCGTTAAACAAGGAATCTTTAGAGATAACTAGCATTTCTTACAATGATTTTCTTTTTAATTACAGACTAATGACACCATCTCTAGAGTCCATCCTAACAATGCTCCACTTTTTGTCGTAATTATCCATTCACACTTGATGATCTTGAAAATAGCTTGTGTGCCCACAATAGGCACTATATTCATGGCAACAAGCACATCTAAGATCCCTTGGAACTAGGAATCCATTGAATTTCATTAAACAAGGAGTTTTTAGTGATGATTAGCATTTCTTTTAAGGATTTTCTACTTAATTACATACTAATGACACCGTCTCCTGATTTCTTCCTAACAATGCTCCACTTTTTGTCGTAATTACCCACTCCCACTTAATGATCTTGAAAATAGCTTGTTTACCCACAATAGGCACTATATTCATGGCAACATGCAAATCTAGGATCCCTTGGAACTAGGAATCCATTGAATTTTATTAAAAAAGGAGTCATTAGTGAGGACTAGCATTTCTGAATTGGATTTTCTACTTAATTACAGACAAATGACACCGTCTCTTGATTTCTTCCTAACAATGCTAAACTTTTTGTCATAATTACCCACTCACAGGTAATGATCTTGGAAATAACTTATATGCCCACAACAAACACTATATTCATGGTTAGAAGCACATCTAGGATCCCTTGGATCTAAGAATTCGTTGAATTTCACTAGTATTTCTTACAAGGATTTTCTACCTAATTACACACTAATTATACCCTCTCTTGATTTCTTCCTAACCATGCTCCACTTTTTGCCATAATTACCCATTCACACATAATGATCTTGAAAATAGCTTGTGTGCCCACAATAAGCCCTATATTCATGGCAACAAGAACATTTAGGATCACTTCAAACTAGGAATGCATTGAATTTCATTAAACAAGGAATCTTTATAGAGGACTAGTATTTTTTACAATGATTTTCTATTTAATTACAGACTAATGACACTGTCTCTTGAGTTCTTCCTAACAATGCTCTACCCTTAGTCATAATTACCCATTTACACTTCCAAATAACTTATATGCCAACAATAGGCTCTATATTCATGGCAACAAACATATCTACCATCCTAAGTACTAGGAATCCATTGAATTTGTTGACTAGCATTTCTCACAAGGATTTTCTACTTAATTACAATATAATGACACCGTCTCTTGATTTCTTCTGAACAATGCTCCACCTTTTGTCTTAATTACTCATTCATAATCAATGATTATGAAAATAGCTTGCGTGCCCACAACAGACACTATATTCATGGCAACAACAACATCTAGGATCCCTTAGAACTAGGAATCCATTGAATTTCATTAAACAAGGAATCTTTGGAGATGACTAGCATTTCTTACAATGATTTTCTACTTAATTACAAAGTAATGACACCATCTCTTGATTTCTTCCTAACAATGCTCCACTTTTTGTCATAATTACCCATTCACACTTGATGATCTTGAAAATAGCTTGTGTGCCCACAACAAGCACTATATTCATGGCAACAGGCATATGTAGGATTCGTTGGAACTAGGAATTCATTGAATTTCGTTAAACAAGGAATCTTTAGAGATGACTAGCATTTCTTACAATGATTTTCTTTTTAATTACAGACTAATGACACCATATCTAGAGTTCTTCCTAACAATACTCCACTTTTTGTCGTAATTATCCATTCACACTTAATGATCTCGAAAATAGGTTGTGTGCCCATAACAGGCACTATATTGATGTCAACAAGCACATCTAGGATCCCGTGGAATTAGGAATCCGTTGAATTTCATTAAACAAGGAGTCTTTAGTGATGACTAGCATTTCTTATAAGGATTTTCTAGTTAATTATAGAGTAATGACGCAGTCTCTTAATTTCTTCCTAATAATGCTCCACTTTTTGTCGTAATTACCCATTCACACTTAATGATCTAGAAAATAGCTTGTGTGCCCACAACAAGCACTATATGTAAGGCAATAAGCACATCTAGGATCTGTTGGAACTAGAAATCTGTTGAATTTCATTAAACGAGCACTCTTTAATGATGAATAGCATTTCTCATGAGGATTTTCTACTTAATTACAGTGTAATGACACCGTCTCATGATTTCTTTCTAACAATGCTCCACTTTTAGTTGTAATTACTCGTTCTCACTTAATGATCTTTAAGATAGCTTGTGTGCCGACAACAAGTACTATATTCACAACAACAAGCATATCTAGGATCCTTTAGAATTGGGAATCTATTTAATTTCATTAATCAAGGAGTCTTCGAGATGATTAGCATTTCAAACAAGGATTTTCTACATAATTACATGCTAATGATACCGTCTCTTGATTTCTTCATAACAATGCTCCACTTTTGGTCATAATTACCCATTCACACTTAGTGATCATGAAAATAGCTTGTGTAACCATAATAGGATTCATGGCAACAAGCACATCTAGGAACCTTTGGAACAAGGAATCTTTTGAACTTCATTAAACATGGAGTCTTTAGTGATGACTAGCATTTCAGACAAGGATTTTCTACTTAATTATAAACTAATGACAACGTTTATTGATTTCTTCCTCATAATCCATTCACAGTTAATGATGTTGAAAATAGCATGTGTGCCCAAAACAGACAATATATTCATGGCAAGAAACACATCTAGGATACCTTGGAACTAGGAATCTGTTGAATTTCATTAAACAAGGAAACTTTAGAGATGACTACAATTTTTGATAGTGATTTTCTTATTAATTACAGACTAAAGACACCATCTCTAGAGTTCTTCCTAACAATGCTCCTCTTTTTGTCATGATTACCCATTCACCCTTAATGATTTTAAAAATAGCTTGTGTGCCCACAATAAGCATTATATTCATGGCAAAAAGCATATCTAGGATCCCTTGGAACTAGGAATTCATTGAATTTCATTAAACAAGGAATCTTTAGAGATTACTAGCATTTCTTACAAGGATTTTCTACTTAATTATAGGCCAATGACACCGTGTCTTGATTTCTTCCTAACAATGCTCCACCTTTTGTCTCAATTACCCATTCACACATAATGATGTTGAAAATAGCTTGTGTGCCCAGAACAGACACTATATTCATGGCAACAAGCACATCTAGGATCCCTTGAATTTCATTTCTTAGAGATGGCTAGCATTTCTTACAATGACCTTTTACTAAATTATAGACTAATGACACCGTTTCTTGATTTCCTTCTAACAATGCTCCACTTCTTGTCGTAATTACCCATTCACACTTAATGATCTTGATTTCCTTCTAACAATGCTCCACTTCATGGTATTAAGAACAATTAGGATCTCTTCGAACTATGAATCTGTTGAATTTCATTAAGCAAAGAGTCTTTAGTAATTATCTCCCGTGCCACAATGCAATTTGTATTGATTTCTTTAATTTTAGTCTGCAAACATGTTACTTAAGAAAAAGCAAATACAAAAGACCCTAATAAGAAGTTTTCTCACTCCCTTCTATAGATATATGCTTGATCCAACATTGAAAATTGGGATTGCTATTTATAATATTTATTCAGAAAAGTGTATTTTATACAACTGAGTTCATTACTTGAATTTTTGTTGAATTAACTTATTCAAATAATATGCTTTTCCCTCCATTTAAAATGAAAGGACATTAACAATATATTAGAAAATCAAAACAATGTACTTTTTCGATTTTTAGAATTTTAGAGTCTTATAGAGGTAAATGTCTTGTAAATAATCAGTTCAATTTAAATGTTATAAATTTCTTAATTATCTCCCTTGCCACAATGCAATTTGTATTGATTTCTATAATTTTAGTCTTCAAACATCTTACTTAAGAAAAAGTATATACAAAAGACCCTAAAAAGAAGTTTTCCCAATCCCCTCTAGAGATATATGCTTGACCTAACATTGAAAATTGGGATTGCTATTTATAATATTTATCCAAAAAAGTGTATTTTATACAATTGAGTTCATTACTTGTATTTTTGTTGAATTAACTTATTCAAATAATATGCTTTTCCCTCCATTTAAAATGAAAGGACATTAACAATAGATTAAAAAATCAAAACAATGTAGTTCTTTAATTTTTATAATTTTAGAGTCATATTAGGATAAATGTGTTGTTAATAATGAGTTGAATTTAAATTTTGTAAATTTCTTAATTATCTCCCTTGCCATAATGCAATTTGTAATGATTTCTATTATTTTAGTCTGCAAACATCTTACTTAAGAAAAAGCAAATACTATGGACACTAAAAAGAAGTTTTCCCACTCCCCTCTAGAGATATATGCTTAACCCAACATTGAAAATTGGGATTGCTATTTTTAATATTTATCCAGAAAAGTGTATTTTATACAATTGACTTCATTACTTGTATTTTTGTTGAATTAACATATTTAAATAATATGTTTTTCACTTCATTTAAAATGAAAGGAAAATAACAATAGATTAAAAAATCAAAACAATGTATTTCTTCAATTTTCATAATTTTAGAGTCTTATCAGGATAAATGTGTTGTTAATAACGAGATGAATTTAAATTTTGTAAATTTTTTAATTATCTCCCTTGCCATAATGCAATTTGTAATGATTTCTATAATTTTAGTCTACAAACATGTTACTTAAGAAAATGCAAATATAACGGACCCTAATAAGAAGTTTTCCCACTCCCCTCCAGAGATATATGTTTGACCCAACATTGAAAATTGTGATTGTTATTTATAATATTTATCCAAAAATGTGTATTTTATACAATTGAGTTCATTACTTGTATTTTTCTTGAATTAACTAATTCAAATAATATGCTTTTTCCTCCATTTAAAATAAAAGGACATTAACAATATATTAAAAAATTAAAACAATGCATTTTTTCAATTTTCAGAATTTTAGACTATTATAAGGATAAATGTCTTGTAAATAATCAGTTGAATTTAAATGTTACAAATTTCTTAATTATCTCCCTTGCCACAATGCAATTTGTATTAATTTCTATAATTTTAGTCTGCAAACATCTTATTTATGAAAAAGCAAATACAACGGACCCTAATAAGAAGTTTTCCCACTCCCCTCTAGAGATATATGTTTGACCCAACATTGAAAATTGTGATCACTACTTATAATATTTATCCAAAAATGTGTATTTTATACAACCGAGTTCATTACTTGTATTTTTCTTAAATTAACTTATTTAAATAATATGTTTTTCCCTCCATTTAAAATGAAAGGACATTAACAATAAATTAGAAAATCAAAACAATGTATTTTTTCAATTTTTCCAATTTTAGAGTCTTATAGGGATAAATGTCTTGTAGATCATCAGTTGAATTTAAATGTTATAAATTTCTTAATTATCTCCCTTGCCACAATGCAATTTGTATTGATTTCTATAATTTTAGTCTGCAAACATGTTACTTAAGAAAAAGCAAATATAACGGACTCTAATAAGAAGTTTTCCCACTCCCGTCTAGAGATATATACTTGACCCAACATTGAAAATTGTGATTGTTATTTATAATATTTATCCAAAAAAGCGTATTTTATACAGTTGAATTCATTACTTGTATTTTTGTTGAATTAACATATTCAAATAATATTCTTTTCACTCCATTTAAAATGAAAAGACATTAACAATAAATTAAAAAATCAAAACAATGTATTTCTTCAATTTTCATAATTTTAGAGTCTTATCAGGATAAATGTGTTGTTAATAACGAGATGAATTTAAATTTTGTAAATTTTTTAATTATCTCCCTTGCCATAATGCAATTTGTAATGATTTCTATAATTTTAGTCTACAAACATGTTACTTAAGAAAATGCAAATATAACGGACCCTAATAAGAAGTTTTCCCACTCCCCTCCAGAGATATATGTTGACCCAACATTGAAAATTGTGATTGTTATTTATAATATTTATCCAAAAATGTGTATTTTATACAATTGAGTTCATTACTTGTATTTTTTCTTGAATTAACTAATTCAAATAATATGCTTTTTCTCCATTTAAAATAAAAGGACATTAACAATATATTAAAAAATTAAAACAATGCATTTTTTCAATTTTCAGATTTTAGACTATTATAAGGATAAATGTCTTGTAAATAATCAGTTGAATTTAAATGTTACAAATTTCTTAATTATCTCCCTTGCCACAATGCAATTTGTATTGATTTCTATAATTTTAGTCTGCAAGCATCTTATTTATGAAAAAGCAAATACAACGGACCCTAATAAGAAGTTTTCCCACTCCCCTCTAGAGATATATGTTTGACCCAACAATTGAAAATTGTGATCGCTACTTATAATATTTATCCAAAAATGTGTATTTTATACAACTGAGTTCATTACTTGTATTTTTCTTAAATTAACTTATTTAAATAATATGCTTTTCCCTCCATTTAAAATGAAAGGACATTAACAATAAATTAGAAAATCAAAACAATGTATTTTTTCAATTTTTCCAATTTTAGAGTCTTATAGGGATAAATGTCTTGTAAGATCATCAGTTGAATTTAAATGTTATAAATTTCTTAATTATCTCCCTTGCCACAATGCAATTTGTATTGATTTCTATAATTTTAGTCTGCAAACATGTTACTTAAGAAAAAGAAATATAACGGACTCTAATAAGAAGTTTTCCCACTCCCGTCTAGAGATATATACTTGACCCCAACATTGAAATTGTGATTGTTATTTATAATATTTATCCAAAAAGCGTATTTTATACAGTTGAATTCATTACTTGTATTTTTGTTGAATTAACATATTCAAATAATATTCTTTTCACTCCATTTAAAATGAAAAGACATTAACAATAATTAAAAAATCAAAACAATGTATTCTTCAATTTTCATAATTTTAGAGTCTTATCGAGAAAAATGTGTTGTTAATAATGAGTTGAATTTAAATTTTGTAAATTTCTTAATTATCTCCCTCGCCACAATGCAATTTGTATTGATTTTATAATTTTAGTCTGCAAACATGTTGCTTAAGAAAAAGCAAATACAACGGACCCAAATAAAAGTTTTCCCACTTCCCTCTAGAGATATATGCTTTGACCCAACATTGAAATTGGGATTGCTATTTTAATATTTATCCAAAAAAGAGTATTTTATACATTTGAGTTCATTACTTGTATTTTGTTGAATTAACTTATTCAAATATGCTTTCCTCTATTTAAAATGAAAGGACATTTATATTAAAAATCAAAACAATGTATTTTTTCAATTTTTAGAATTTTAGAGTCTTATAGGGATAAATGTCTTGTAGATATCAATTAAATTTAAATGTTATAAATTTCTTAATTATCTGCCTTGCCACATTGCAATTTGTATTGATTTCTATAATTTTAGTCTGCAAACATCTTACTTAAGAAAAAGCAAATACAACAGACACTAATAAGAAGTTTTCTCACTCCCCTTTACAGATATGTGCGGACCCAATATTGAAAATTGTGATTACATTTATAATATTTTATCCAAAAATGTGTATTTTAATATAATTGAGTTCGTTACTTGTACTTTTCTTGAATAATTTATTCAAATAATATGCTTTTCCCTCCATTTAAAAATGAAAAGACATTAACAAATATATTAAAAATCAAAACATGTCTTTTTTCAATTTTCAGAATTTAGAGTCTTACAAAGATAAATGTCTTGTAAATAATCTGTTGAATTAAATGTTATAAATTTCTTAATTATCTCCCTGCCACAATGCAATTTGGTATTGATTTCTATAATTTTAGTCTACAACATGTTACTTAAGAAAAAGCAAATACAAAAGACCTTAATAAGAAGTTTTCCACTCCCCTCTAGAGATATAGCTTGACCCAACATTGAAATTAGGATTGCTATTTATAATATTTATCCAAAAAAGTGTATTTTATACAATTGAGTTCATTACTTGTATTTTTGTTGAATTAAATTATTCAAATAATATGTTTTCACTCCATTCAAAATGAAAGGGCATTAACAATATATTAAAAATCAAAACATTGCATTTTCTCAATTTTCAAAATTTTAGAGTCTTATAGGGATAAATGCGTTGTTAATATTGAGTTAAATTTAAATTTTGTAAATCTCTTAATTATCTCCCTTACCACGATGCAATTTGCAATGATTTCTATAATTTTATTCTGCAAACATCTTACTTAAGAAAAGGCAAATACAATGCACCCAAATAAGAAGTTTTCCCACTCCCCTCTAGATATATATGTTTGACCCAACATTCCAAATTGTGATTGCTATTTATATTATTTATCCACAAAAGTGGATTTTATGCAATTGAGTTCATTACTTGTATTTTTATTGAATTAACATATTCAAATAATATGCTTTTCACTCCTTTCGAAATGAAGGGTCATTAACAATATATTTAAAAAAACAAACTTCACATTCTTTCAATTTAAATTTTGTAAATCTCTTTATCTTCCTTGTCACAATGCAATTTGTAATGATTTGTATAATTTTAGTCTGCAAACATCTTACTGAAGAAACACAAATACAATGGACCTAAATGAGAAGTTTTCACACTCCCTCTAAATATATATGCTGACCCAACATTCAAAATAGTGATTGCTATTTATAAATTTTATTTACAAAAGTGGATTTTATGCAATTGAGTTCATTACTTGTATTTTTGTTGAATTAACATATTCAAATAATATGCTTTTCACTCCATTCAAAATGAAGGGGCATTAACAATATATTAAAAAATCTAAACATACATTTTTTCAATTAAATTTGTAAATCTCTTAATCATCTCCTTGTCACAATGCAATGGTAATGATTTCTATAATTTTATTATGCAAACATCTACTTAGAGAACGCAAATACAATGGATCCAAAAAAGAAGTTTTCCTACTCCTCTAGATATATATGCTTGACCCAACATTCAAAATCTGATTGCTATTATATTATTTATCCACAAAAGTGGATTTTATGCAATTGAGTTCATTACTTGTATTTTAGTTGAATTAACATATTCAAATAATATGCTTTTCACTCCATTCAAAATAAATGGCTATTAACAATATATTTAAAAATCAAAACATGCATTTTGTCAATTTAAATTTTGTAAATCTCTTAATTATCTCCCTTGTCACAATGCAATTTCTATAATTTTCATCGGCAAACATTTTACTTAAGAAAATGCAAATACAATGACAAAAAGAAGTTTTCCCACTTACCTAACATATATGCTTGACCCAACATTCAAAATTGTAATTGCTATTATAATATTTATCCACAAAAGTGGATTTTATGCTATTGAGTTCATTACTTGTATTTTTCTTAATTAACATATTCAAATAATATGCTTTCACTCCATTAAAAATAAAAGGACATTAACAATATATTAAAAATCCAAAACATTTACCTTTTTTAATTTTCAAAATTTTAGAGTACCATAGGATTAAATGTGTTGTTAATAATGAGTTAAATTTAAAATTTTGTGAATCACTTAATATCTACCTTGCCGCAATGCAATTTGGAATGATTTTTATAATTTTAAATCTGCAAACATCTTACATAAGAAAACGCAAATACAATGGACCCAAATAAGAAGTTTT
>JAIRCJ010000343.1:61730-76342 GCA_020883675.1 Bruguiera gymnorhiza | reverse complement strand
TGCTAGTGCTCCTCTGGATGAAACTCGGTCGCTGAGTCGTTGAGCAGCTGCCGAGCGAACTCGCGACCCACCGTAGCTGCTGCTGCACCCACTAGGACTGCTACTAGGACGCTACCGGCGACCTCCAACCGGCCAGCAGCTGGTCAGGGATGAATAGGTGGCCCGGTGACGGGGGTGGTATTGGAAATGGAGCCTGTAGGAAGGGTGGCGGCGCCGCCATGTCGTCTGTGGACATAGAGTGGCGGCCGAGGGGGAAGTCGGCGCGTGGAAATGCGGTGCTGGGTCCACCGTACATGGGCGCGTGGCGAGGAGAGACTGTTGTTAAGAAGGAAAGTAATGAGGCACACTGAAACTGGAGGCCAGCGCCTCTACTTATTATCTTCTGTCAGAGAGGGAAAGGGAAGAGGCGCAGCAGCTGGATGCTGACGTGGATGATTACGTCATTATCTGATAATGCGTTGACTTCTTTTTTTTTTTTTAATTTTGTTTTTTTAAGAATCATGATTTGTAGCACAAAAATTGCTGTATGAACGCAAACAAATCAACACAGCACACTCGATTTATTATAACTATCAATAATAAAAAGCTTCCAAAAAACTATTACTTTGGACAAATTTTAAATGAAGAAGATTAGAAATAAATAATTAGTAGATAAAATTAAATTTAAAATATTAATTATGAGTTATAATAATAATTTATTTATTTTTATAATTATAATTAATAATTCAAAATTAATTCTGTCATTCCGCCCATTAATTTCCCCGGTTTCCTAAAAAAGTCCAATCATAAATTATATCACCCACATTAATCCAACGTTTTTATAGTATATCAGAATGAACAATCGAACATTTAGACAAACATTTATCGGCACTAGTTGTTCTATACTTGTATTAGTCTAATAGTTTTAATTTTGATGGGCCTTTCTTTTGCTTATAGAGGTTGGTTATGATGATCCCGGCGGCAGACAAAAAGTGTAGGAATCCATTAAACTAATGAAATTTGACATAAGAACGTGCTTGCCGTCAGAAATACTTTCTTAATTTCAATGTGATCGTTTGGAAAACCAGTAACGAAGTTCACTGGAACATTCGCCCAGAAAACTATATGCTAGAAAATTGCAACCCCGGTGAAGTTTTTTCTTTTTTGGGCCTCATACAGTCAGTATCATTAGATATATAATTTATAATTTCGAAAAGGTAAGTCATTCGCATGAGAATTAGCAAATTTTCAGAAAAATTGCAGGTCAATCGTTGAGGTTTCTGCTAAAAAAAAAAAAAAAAGATCGCTCATTAAAAGAAAAAATAGTACCCAACTTGCATTTTGGCAACATGAAAGGTACCCCACCACTTTACTGAGCCCTTTCAGGAGAGAGCTGTTGAACACTTTCCCGTGTGAAGCATTTAATCACACGATCATTTAAGCTAGGGTAGAGATGATTTTCATTAACCAGAATTCACGCAATAAGCATCATGTTATATTATAACGTCAATATGAGACCTAAAGTGACTTTAGTACCAATATATATATATATATATACATTTTGAATTTAAATGATGTAAGAAATGTCTTACAAATTATATTTTCATTTTACAATTTATTTATTCATTTTAAATATTTAATCTAATTAAAAATTTTATGTAAATATTTTAAATACTTGATAATTTGGTTTAATTTCTTATTTAGAGTATTTATCTATATAGTTAGAGATTTTTATTATAATTATATCTATAAGACCAAAGGTGAGCTATTTTTAGTAAATTATTAATTGTTAATTTTATTATATAAATAATATAAAAATTCTTTTAAAATTATTTATTTTCTCTAATGAATTCTAAGAAATTCTTAAAGGCTCACTGTTTAATTTCCAAAAGAAAAAGATGAGCCTGTTGGTTACTGAGGAAATTTGGGGTCTTAGATTAGAAATTTTATGTCTGAGTACCAATATAATTATGTTAATTTTTTGTAGTATAAAATAAAGTTATCTTATTATATAACTTCATTGTTACAGAATTTTTATATCCCTCATTCACAGAGGTGCTCTGAGTTTGGTCATAGTTGTGGCGGAGTTCTTCAGGATGTATGCAGTTGCTATGAATACAATATTCCAACCGTCGATGTGTGAGACAATTTACCTGTCCCTCTCTCTCTTCTCTTTTAACTATTTGAGATTTTTTTTTTTTTGTCTAATACCACATAAAAGAGGGTATGAGATCACTACACCCTGGAACAATTGTTCAGCAACGGGAAAAGAATTGAGCCCATTAACTGCTGTGATGAATTCATCATGGAACCATTGAGGATCTCTGGAGAATTGAATGCAATTCAATAACAAAGCATCTATAGTCTGTATCACGGTTACCTATTTAAACACCAAAAGAAGCCACACTTTGAAGTGCCAGAAGTCTCTGATTGGAATCATCCCTTTGAGAAATCCGGAGCATATGTGTGTAGATGCATGCTTAACTGTCAGCCTAACAGTAATTTCAGGAGTTGGATCATGAGAATCGTCCATAGCACTTCATAAAGGAGATCGCCTCTCAACAAATCTAATTGAAGTTCGCCAAAAATTGATAGCCGTAAAGACTCTCCGTGTGTTTGTTTGCCCCACTTGTGCACAAAGTAGCTAATTGGGAAACAGCTTCAAATCAAATGGTTCGATCAAGGATTGGATCGATAACGAGGACTATGACAGTGCAAGCAAAATGGCAATCCAAATTAATGAGTCAATTTTAAGAGACTCAAAGGTGGTGGAGGTCATTTCATCCCAATCATAAACAAAGGTAGATGGGTTCGGATAAACAATTTCGTGACCCCATCCGGGTTTGGGATGAATCCCATCATTTTTATTTTTGGGGTTCAGATTTGACTTTCATGTTTTTTTTTCTTAAAAAAAAAAAATTTCTCCCTTCATCCAAGCCTATTCAAAAATTGCAAGCCTGCCTTGTTTATGTTGAAATTTTAAGTATAAATATGTGTGCATTTGTTAGAAATTTACATTAAAAGAATTTATAAGTTTAATATTTGATTTTTTTTTTGTTGAAATGTGGTGTAAATTTTATAAATTTGGTACTCTCTTTGACGAAATTTAAAAAGAATGAAAAATTGACGGATTTACATATACATAACCGGAACAAATATTATTCATGTTCGGAGCCATAAAAATGCAAAATGGAATGAGGTTACACTATGGTTGTCCAAAATGGACTTCTAGTCATGTTACTAGTCTGCCTTTTTTGCTTTTTTTTTTTTTTTTTTTTGTGGTGTATCTTTGGTCTGAGAAAAGATTTCTCATCTTGTTGAAAATGGTTGTGGATAACAAAAGCAATGCTGCAGAGACTTTTATTCACACAATGTGAAGTTGATGAAGAGAAACTAAATGCGACAGCATCATTTCAAAACTAAATTCGATCAAAACGAGAGAGTGTGTTCGACGTCCATGACTGGACCTAGCACTGCTTTAAGTCAATAATGGGCCCGATAATAATTGGATCTTACAGAACACCAAAGGCGCATTGACAAACAAGGGATCCTAGGAAGAGGTATTCAATATGTTCAAGATTAAAGAAAGGAGAGAAAGAGAGAAACAGAAGGAATTCAATTGAAGGCAAACAACTAATTCAAAATATATGACTTAGATTTCTCATCAACGTAGAAATTATACGCTAGAAAGATTTTAAAGCAACTTTCTTTTAGTTTGTCATGCTGAGATTTGAATCTTGATTATTAGATCAAAAACTCAACAGTTCTAACATCAGTTTACACAATCAATGTTGCGCATGTAGTGCATGGAGTCGATCAGTGAAAGTATTGTCAATTTATTCTACGTGTCATTTTGAGTCGCTTAAGAATTTTCCTGTGTGTGCATTAGTCCGTATCTGTATATTTATGTATCTAAATAAACCTATTTTCCCATTCTATATTTATTTACATATGACGTACAAGCAAAATATAAGGAAGAAAATGACATACCTCGACCCAAAAATAAATAAACACACACACATGAGACTTTTTGTTGTTTTGGCATGCTGCTATATACCAAAGAATTAAAAAATAAATAATCAATAGTTAGTAATCTCCTACGCATTGAATTGAGTGTTTGATTGAATGAGTGTTTGATAAAAATCAACACCCAACAGACTACGCCGCAATAACATCGGGGACGCGAGTTTGCTTGCTCCAGCTTCAAAACGCAACTATTTGGTTACGATAGATGCCTATACATAATTACCATTTAAATTATATTTATCATGTACCATGTTTTGAGGACAAGGGTATCCACCAAATTTATTTGATAATTACGATGAAATTTATTTAAAATTTTCTAATATTTTTTATTTTTATCTATAAAAAAAATTTATTTCAAAATAAATCTTAGAACATGCACATCATATATTAAAATAAATCTTATTCATTTTATATATCTATCTCGGTCTTATATTAAAGTAAATATTAGTCCATAAGATACAAGCCTTCTTATTGATATAAGTTTGTATCATATATCTTCTTATCAATTTTCATGTAATACTAATTAAGTATTTAATGATGTAACGATAATTTGTTATATGCACTAATATCACAAACAGTAATGTTTTAAATTTATTATTTAGTATAATAGCTATTGAATTCGATCAAATTGCTTTTATATGCCATAGTTTATCTAACTAAATTATCAAACGGGCAATTACATTTATTTGATTAAATTATCGAACATTTAATTAAGTTTGATAACAATAAAATGCCGAATTGTCATTTTGTCAACTGAAACAGCAATCCCAAATAAATTCATGATTGGTCTACATTTTTGCATCTCTAATTAAGTCCAACTATCTTTTTTCAAACAAATTATGGACAAAAAAAAAAAAAAAACAACTTGACTCTTCGAGTGGCCATCTTCCCCTACCCTAGAAAGAATAATGCATCCCTATATAATCCTACGATCCAATTACTCTCTCTCTCTCTCTCTCTCTCTCTCGCTCTCGCTCTGCTCTCTCTCTCTCGTGTGGGGAGAACATGGAAAAATAATTTGAAGGTGGGACGTTTTTCCAGAGGGGAAAAGCGAGAGCTTTATGACAATAAGATAATAATCATACTGGCAGTGACAATCTCCAAATGGTTGTGGGCATATATGTATGCATGCCAAAATGAGGGGTCAACAAGAAAAACAGTTTTCACCACTAGCTAGATTGAGTGACCTGGTGACACGTCTGGTCCATGTGCTATCACCCTCCCACTCTTTTATGAGAAGAGAAATGGCATTATCAAATCATTCAGTTTCAAAATTAGAAGTTGATGGTTTCCTTAAATAGTACAAACGGGTTAGACTTCATAAGCCCACAATATTCCCCTCGATTTGGAATTGCCACCACCAGACTTCATAGTAATTGTCATGATGCAATTCAATTCGCCCAATGCCAATATGTAACTTGTTTTTAATTTAACCTTTGGTAACGCAAGCAAATATAAGATATAATAGACAAGTGGGGGATCATACATATTCAAGGCCTTGCAATTTGTTCGCTTCTCTTGCTATTGATAGAAAGTGGGGTAACTCTAGAATCAATGATTTTTTTTTTTTCTTTATTAGATGAGGAGGAATTTTATTAAAGAAAAGTCAAGAACTACAAAAGAGTCTCGTATTGCAAGAAATTTGAAAAACACGCTGAGTTAGTGTACAAAAAGGAAGCAAATAACTAGCAAGTTAAACTAGAGAGAACAATATGTAGGAAAAATCTTGTCATAAACTTTGTTGTTGTTTCTGCGTTTCTAGTAGGTTTTTTACAGGGTTGTGCTACAACTGATCTAAGTAACCAACAAACTCAAAATTACGGTACTAAGTTTATAAATTTTTTTACTTATTCCTATTTATTACTTTTTCTCATTTTTAATATGAAATTCTTTAATCACATTACTTATATTTAAAATTCCAAAACTGGTGACTCTTGGTTCAACTTAGTATTGATTTCCTCATCAATTAGGTTCTATGAACGACAACACCAAGATATGACAGAACACCATTCGTCAATAATTGTCATTTGGGCTTACATTAATTTCATACTTCCTTGATTAACTCACCCTGCTGAACACTGACCGTCCTTCATAGAAATTCCAAATCATTTGATTTTATCACTTACACTACCCCAAAAAACGAAAAAAAAAAAGAAAAGAAAGCAATATTAGCTTATGCAGTTCACCCCATCTCCGAAATGTGGTGGGAAGTTGAAAAGTAGTGATAGGGATATATGTGGCAAGGCAACTGTCCCTTCACCTCAAAGAGATAACGCACATAAGCTAGAGAGAGCACTATAGTCGTTTTCATGCACGTATTTCTCTGTCAATGAGAGTTCACTGCCCCTTAAGCAATGAAGCATATTTTATCTTTTCTTGAAAAACTCAACATTGTCAAAGATCAACTTGAGTTTACTCTTTGTCCTAATAGTTGGTGAGGTTTTCAAATCATGGAGCACCATCCCATTATAGCGTATAGAAAACAGGTGAGGTTTGCACCATTATAGCTTGGAGTCGGACCACCCAACATGGCTTTGCAGCTACGTGACGCTGCACGTCTACAATTGATGTTTACTACCCAATGCGAGCAAAGTCATCGGATTCAATGAACACAAAGATGTGCCAATATTTTGAGCAGACGATATGATGGCTATAGTTGGCCTCACAGCTGCAAATTGAGCTTTGTTTTATGAGGATTGAAATTGGTCGACAGAAGACAATTCTGTCTGATGGTCCAAGAAAATTTTCTGCCTTTTTTTCTTTTTTGTTTAGCTGGGGTCTGCACGGAGATTACAGTTGAAATACAGCAGTGATGATGGTTATTAGGACATTTCATTAGCTGCAATTGCTGCCACATTAGCTGTAATTGCGTCTGCATTCGCTGCAATTACGTAAGCTAATCGTTGGTAAAATCCTGTTATACAGAAAAAGTAGTTATCATGCCCTTTTCTGACGAATCATATAGTCTTACGAATTCATCGACTAATAAATTTATCAAATGAATTGTAATTACAATTGAAACGACCGAAAAAGATATATGAGTTAATATATGTTCTAGAGTCGAAAATATCATAAAAATTTTTAACTTAAAAAGGGGGCCTTCAATTCTATGGAATTGAAATCAAGAATTGAATTTATTATAGTATTTTTTGTATCCTTTTGAAAATGAAAATTAAAAGATGTTATGCCGCCACTCGGACTCGAACCGAGATGCTCTAGCACTGCTTCCTAAGAGCAGCGTGTCTACCGATTTCACCATAGCGGCTTGCTCGAAATCATAATAACCGATTTTTATTCAATCGTCGATCTTGAAGGGTTCAATTTAATCCAATATTTTACTTTATTAGGAAACATAAAACATCTAAATTAATAAAGAAAAACTCGTTTAATTAAAGAGGTATTTGAACGTTCCTATAAGAATCTTTAGTATAACAATCCTTATTCTTATTATTCGTTATTGTGTCAATTTTAGTTAACTTAACAATAGTGTTTTTTTTTTTAGTTTATACTCTTCTCTTATACAAAGAAACTCCCCTATTATACCTACTATATATAAATATATAACTATCTATATCTATCTATATATATATTTATATATATAAATAAATAAGAATATAAATAAGTAAGAATTATAAATAAGTAAGAATATAAATAAGTAAGAATTATAAATAAGTAAGAATTATAAATAAGTAAGAATATAAATAAGTAAGAATAAGTAGTAAGAATAAGTAAGTAATAAGTATAAGTAATAATAAGTAAGAATAAATAAGTAATAAGTATAAGTAATAATAAGTAAGAATAAGTAAGTAATAAGTATAAGTAATAATAAGTAAGAATAAATAAGTAATAAGTATAAGTAATAATAAGTAAGAATAAGTAAGTAATAAGTATAAGTAATAATAAGTAAGTAGGTCTGACTTCAATCCATGGAAAAAGGAAAAAAAAAATAGAATTTTTTGTGGTTATGGAGTAAAGTTTCAGCACTACATTTAAGAGATTTCTAGAAATATTTTATTGTATTAATTTTTGGTGTTTCAATGTCTAGAGAATTTATTGTATGATTTGGTAACCCAATTAGATATTGATCTGGGCATAGCATATAACCGCATAGCATATAACCAAAAAGTTTCGAGTTTTGTCTCAAATCAAAGAATCTTATTTAATTTAATAGATACCTTAATAGATACCTTGATCCCTCCTCCAGGCCAAGCATATGATCTAAAACTGAAATAGATCATTCAAAATTAATCCATTTTTCTCTAGATAAATATGCAAAGTACTTTTATTAATTAAATTGGATTAAAATAAAATTAGATTAGAATTAAAATAAAATTAGATTAGACTAAAAGTCATGAAGGATTTATTCTATATAGTGAGTTAGAATAATAATTCTTAAGAAAGTTACAAAATAAGAGAAAGTTACAAAATAAGGTTTAAAGTTAATCCATTATTTTTGACTAAAGATCCTAGTGGATATGCTCTTTTTTATTCAAATAGTATAAATAGAAAGATAGTATAAATAGAAAGAAGACAAAACTTATCAATATTTATTATTTTAGTATTGGAATCCATATTTATTATTGGAATTGTGTAAAATTGTGACAAGCAAGTCGATGGGGAAAATAAAAATCCTCATCTTGTAAATATTATACTATACTAAAAAGAAAAAAAAAAGAATAATAAAGCAAAGACACGAAATTTCACTTTTTTTTTTGTTTTGTTTTCAAAAAAAAAAGTATTGTTTTTAAAATTTTAAATTTATTAAACAAAAAAAATTGTATTCGACATATGATAATTCTACATATGATAGGATAAAATACATATGATAGGATAAAAATGAAATCAGGTCAATTTTATATTGATTAATTCAAAACATTCAAGAATAGACTTCTGTTTTCTATTTTCTATTTTTTTTTATATTTATTATTTTATATTTATTTATTCATTATTCAAAATGAATTCTATTTTTTTTTTTTTATTATTATATATTTATTATATATATAATTTATATATATATATATAATTATATATATTTATATTAAATATATATTTATTAATAATTATTTATTTTATTTTTTAAAATGTTAATAATTAAAATATTAATAATTTTTTTAATTATATATAAATTATATATATATATATAATTTTTTAATTATTATTTAAAATTATTTTTAATTTTTATATTAATTATTATTTTAATTATTATTTATATTATTATATATATATAATTATTATTTATATTATTATATATATATAATTATTATAATATAATTAATAATTATTATATATATATATATTAAATAAATATATTAAATAAATATATTAAATAATTTATATTTTTATATTATAATTAATAATTACTATATATAAATATATTAAATATATATAAATATATTAAATAATTTATATTTTTATATTATAATATACATTATAATATATAATATAATATTATAATATATAATATAATATATAATATAATATATAATATGATAAACAATAATATGATAAACAATAAACTAACCAATAAACGAAACAATAAACAAAAAAAAACTAGAACTTTCCTTACGTCAAAGGGAGTCAGATTATTCCACCGTTTGATTTTTTATTTGTCGCACAAAAAAACTTTTTGAATTATTAGTAGAAAGAGATTTTGCTAACGAAAAAGCTTTCAAGGCTGCCCAATATCCCTTTCTTTTCCAAATATTTTTTCGAATACGTTTTTTGGATATAGAAGTACGCTTTTTTGGAACTGCCATTTCGTTTCAAGAATGAAGAAATTATTTCTTATAGTTGGATGTGAAAGACATCTATTGTTCAAAAAAAATTGTTCTTTAGTATTTTTATTCATTATCTATCGATTTTTTTTCCAAAGTCTATTCGGTTTAAAAGTCTATTCTGTTTATAAAAAAGTCTGTCTGCTTACATTTTGATTTCTATTTCTTTCCTTTTTCGTCCTATTTTATTTATACATATAATAAACTCCATCAAAGAGTTTAAGAACTTAAATTTTATTTATCCTAATAAAAAACTTGAATCTTTTTTTTCGAGTAAGTAGTCAAGCCCCAAGAAAAAGTATACCTAATTGAAATTCCATTTTCAAACTAAAATGAAACTATTAGTGAATTTGTTAAAAAATAAAAATATAGGATTTATAAAGGATATTCTATGTAAAAAATTTTACTAATTTTTTCTTTTTATCCTATGTAAAGGTCAAATGTCAAATCAAATATCATAGTATTTTTTTTTTACAAACATAATGAATACAAGACCATAAATCAATCCCAAAATGAACTAATTAATGATTTTGAATAAAGTAATTAAAAAAAAAATTATCTTTTTTCTTATTCCTATTATAAATTAAATCCTAGTTTTGCTATAATTGTTTATACTTTTTCTATGTATTATACATATTATATATAAATTTTTGCAATCTATATTTGCAATCTATAAATAATAATTGAAATTTTCATTTTCTTTAAAATAAATATTTTTTCCCTAGTATTTTGGTTATATCATTTGACCACTTCTGACTTCTTGCTTTGAATATGTGAAGTATTTGAAAAAGATTTAGAATAATTAAGAATAGAAAAGTGTATTTAAGTTTTGTATCTTTCTTTTTTATTATTTTATTCGTTTTTTTTTTATTATTAACTGACTCCTTTAATTTTTAAAATTAATAAATTAAAAATAAAAAGAAAAAAGCCGATAAATCAGAAACAAGAAACAATTAATTATTAATTAAAACTAATAATATTTTTTTATGGAACATATATATCAATATTCATGGGTCATATCTTTTGTTACACTTCCAGTCCCTATGGTAATAGGAGCGGGACTCCTACTTTTTCCGACAGCAACAAAAAAACTTCGTCGTATGTGGGCTTTTCCAAGTGTTTTATTGTTAAGTATAGTTATGATTTTTTCGATAGATTTGTTTATTCAACAAATTAATAGTAGTTCTATCTATCAATACGTATGGTCTTGGACCATCAATAATGATTTTTCTTTAGAGTTCGGACACTTGATTGACCCACTTACATCTATTTTGTCAATATTAATTACTACAGTTGGAACTTTGGTTCTTCTTTATAGTGACAATTATATGGCTCATGATCAAAGTTATTTGAGATTTTTTGCTTATATGATTTTTTTCAATACTTCAATGGTGGGATTAGTTACTAGTTCTAATTTGATACAAATTTATATTTTTTGGGAATTGGTTGGAATGTGTTCTTATTTATTAATAGGGTTTTGGTTCACACGACCTATTGCTTCGAATGCTTGTCAAAAGGCATTTGTAACTAATCGTGTAGGAGACTTTGGCTTATTATTAGGAATTTTAGGTCTTTATTGGATAACGGGTAGTTTTGAATTTCGGGATTTGTTCGAAATTTTCAATAACTTGATTGATAATAATGAGGTTAATTTTTTATTTGTTATTTTGTGTGCCTTTCTATTATTTTCCGGCGCAATTGCTAAATCGGCACAATTCCCCCTTCATGTATGGTTACCGGATGCCATGGAAGGACCTACTCCTATTTCTGCTCTGATACATGCTGCTACTATGGTAGCAGCAGGCCTTTTTCTGGTAGCTCGACTTCTTCCTCTTTTTGTAGTCATACCTTACATAATGAATCTAATAGCTTTAATAAGTATAATAACAGTACTATTCGGAGCGACTTTAGCTATCGCTCAAAAAGATATTAAGCGAAGTTTAGCCTATTCTACAATGTCTCAATTGGGTTATATGATGTTAGCTCTAGGTATGGGTTCTTATCGAGCCGCTTTATTTCATTTGATTACTCATGCCTATTCGAAGGCATTGTTGTTTTTAGGATCTGGATCCATTATTCATTCAATGGAAACTATTGTTGGTTATTCTCCAGATAAGAGTCAAAATATGGTTCTTATGGGTGGTTTAACAAAGCATGTTCCAATTACAAAAACTGCTTTTCTTTTAGGAACCCTTTCCCTTTGTGGTATTCCACCCCTCGCTTGTTTTTGGTCCAAAGATGAAATTCTTAATGATAGTTGGTTGTATTCGCCGATTTTCGCAATAATAGCTTGTTTTACAGCAGGATTAACTGCATTTTATATGTTTCGGATCTATTTACTTACTTTTGAAGGACATTTAAATGTTCATTTTCAAAATTACAATGGTAAAAAAAATAGTTCATTCTATTCAATATCTCCATGGGGTAAAAAAAGAGAAAAAATGCTTAAAAAAAAAATGCATTTATTATCTTTATTAACAATAAATAGTAATGAAAGGACTTCTTGGAAAAAGACATATCAAATTGATGGTAATGTAAGAAATATAACACAATCCTTTATTACTATTAATTATTTTGGCGTTACAAGAATTTTTTCCTATCCCCATGAATCGGATAATACTATGTTATTTCCTATGTTTGTTTTGGTAATATTTACTTTGTTTATTGGAGCCATAGGAATTCCTTTTACTGCAGTTAATGAAGAAGGAATTGATTTGGACATATTATCTAAACTGTTAACCCCGTTTTTAAATCTTATGCATCAAAATAATACAAATAATTATGTGGATTGGTATGAATTTGCAACAAACGCGACTGTTTCCGTCAGTATAGCATATTTCGGAATATTTATAGCATCTTTGTTATATAAGCCCATTTATTCATCATTAAAAAATTGGCACTTCTTGAATTTGCTTACTAAAAAAGGTCCTAAAAGAATTGTTTGGGACAAAATAATAAATGTGATATATGATTGGTCTTATAATCGTGGTTACATAGATGCTTTTTATGCAGTATCTTTAACTGGAGGTATACGAAGATTAGCTGAATTAAATCATTTTTTTGATAGACGAGGAATTGATGGAATTACAAATGGAGTCGGTGTTACAAGTCTTTTTATAGGGGAAGGTATAAAATATGTAGGAGGGGGACGCATTTCTGCTTACCTTTTATTGTTTTTATTTTATGTGTTAATCTTTTTATTAATTTATTACTATTAATTTTTTTTTCTATAGAGAATGAGAGTTTGTCTGTTTTTTCAGGGGAAATTTTTCTTTGTATCATTTCCAAAAAAGTTGATAAACTGGGTGGATATGTAAAAGATATTCTTTCTTTTCCATCGCTTTGACATGTATAAAAAAATATTGTGACATCTCTTTTTTTACAGCATTCTCAAATTGATTTTTTTTTATATATCGAAATGGACGATTCCAAGATTTAGAGTCGAAAAAAATAGTTACAAGAGGTTTTTCAAACCAGAAGAGATCTTTATCTTTTTTATCTATCAATATTTCTAACTTCGAATTTTCTTGATTCCCATCCAGATAAAAAGTTTCATAAACTGGTCTATTTTTATAGTATGTCTCTTTAAAAAAGTGAAAATGGAATTCATCCTTTGTTTTTTCCTTTCCATTCACTCGGATCTCTTCCGTTTCGTCGATTTTGTCCGGATCCTCCTTTTCTTCCGAAAAAAGGGAAGAAGCAGGATCTTCTTCGGTGGATCCCTCTGGTTCCTGTTTAGTCCCCTTCGTTTCGGAAGTTGTTTCTATTTTTACATCTGTTTCTTCCTCCCTTTCTTCTGTTTCTGAGGTTTCTTTCAGTTTCTTAGTAAAAATGGGTGACGGTATTCTGCCTAAAGAGTAGACACAGGTAATAAATAAGAGAATACTAAAGATTCGAGCCATATAATTCCTCAATTCTGACACAAGGTACTTGTACTTATTCGATCGAATAAGTACATTAGATCTAATAGAATTATTTTGCTGTATCCAGACTAATATCAATCCAACCCATTTCATGAATAAAATGTGACCAATTAACCAACCAACAAAACTACTTGTTACAAATAACATTTTGTTGTTGCATCGAAACATATAAATGTTGACTAATCTGACTAACATTGAACTTGGTAAAATGAAATGGTTGAATAATTGAAAAATGAGATTATTCAGGAATACACATTGAATACTAAGATTACGCATTGAATTTCTGGTAGTAGATCCATAATCAAAAAAGTGTTTGTGATTGTTCCAGAAGAAATGAAACAAAAAATACGGTAGAGCTAGGACAGTTATTGTATGAGGTCTACCCAATGCTAGATGCAGGGGCGCATAATAGATCGATATGAACATCATGAGCTGCCCCGTAATAAAACCTGTTGTTGCTGATACCTTCTTCTCGGTTCCTTCTTCTCCTTCTTCTATAACCCGAGCTCGGAGAAGGAAGAGATAAGAGGGCCCCATGGAGAATGTGGTCAGAAATCCATAATAGAGTCCGACCACAACGACCGAATTGATTATCTTCATGCATAAGGATACTAGATTACCTAATATAAAAGATTTCAAAATCATCACAAACCTCCCTTTTTTCTTTTCTATTGGAATTTCTGGATTATGCAATTTCTGGAATATTATATGATGATTTTGAAACTTTCCATATATTTCCATATATATAGAAATAGAATATACAAATAGAAAGAGATAGACTAGAAACGCTTATGTCAATGACACCAAAGGGGATACTAAATGAATGGAATTGGGATATGGATGGAATATAATGAAATAGAGCCACTTTGAGGTTCCCTATGAAATGAGGCATGGAACGAAGACACTACGA
>JAIRCJ010000343.1:30000-35000 GCA_020883675.1 Bruguiera gymnorhiza | reverse complement strand
AAGAGGATTGGTTACGGAGAAAAAAAAAGATGAATTCGTATTCATATACATGAATATTATATAGGAAGAAAAAGAATCTTGGATTAATTTTTGGAAAAATGGAAATAGATTTTTTTGGAATAATAAGACTGTTACAATTCCACTCCTCATGAACAACGAGTCGGAATAAATGCAAAGAAGAGGGATCTTTTACCCAGTAGCGAAGGGTTTGAACCAATTTTTCTAAATGGATAGGATAAGGTACTAATATATCTGATACATAATTTAAATGTGGAAATTTGTCCTCTAAAAAAGGAAATAGTGAATGAATTGATCGTAAATTATGAGATTTGACTATTTCTGACTCTTCTAAAGAAGATACTAATTGTAGACAAAATGGAATTTCCACAACGACTGCAAACCCCTCGGATATCATTTGCGAATATAAATTCTTATTGTACCTAAGAAATGGATTTTGGTTAGAATCATTTGCAGAAATAATTAAATGATTCTGTTGATATATTCGAGTAATTAAACGTTTTATAATTACTAAACTAGATTTATTGTTATGACCTTCATTTTCCAACAAAATAGATTTATTTAAACCATGATCATGAGAAAGTGTATAAATATATTCCCGAAATATAAGTGGGTATAGGAAATCATTTTTTCGAGATCTATCTAATTCTAAATATCTTTGATATTCCTCCATTTTCATTTTAAACTTAGATTTGATTGAAGCAAAGATAGAGGATTTTTGGGTTTATTATTATTAAATAAATGATACATAGTGCGATAGAATAAAAACAAAGGAGTATAATAAAAAAAAGAATAGATACTTCGGAGACGGATAAACTCATATACAGACTCTCTATCCCTTATTTTTCCATCTAATTACTTTATGTTCATTATAGAATAAAATAAGAAGATGGTTAGAAATCCTTTACTTTTCCAAGTCAATCGCTCTTGTGATTTTAGTTTTGAAAAAAAAAATTCTTTATCACTATACTCTTTCTTTTACACATTCATCTCCCGCGCCTAGGGGAGAATAACTAATAGTTAGGGTTCATTCAAAAAATCGAAAATCTGCTCATGGAAAAACCTTTCCCGCATCAGGCACTAATATATTTTTAACGTCTAATTAAATCGGCTAATCGTTCCAATTAAGAACGGAAGCTCGTAACTTTTTTGTTTCCCTACACTATAATTGGAGCCGTGGGGCTCTATCCATTTATTCCACTCGACCCAATTTTTGAATGTTCCGCACCAAGAATGCAAACAAGGTTAGTAACTGATCCAGTAAAAATGAAATATTCTCAGAATTCGAATTGATACGACATGCTGTTTTTTCCATTCATTCCTTTCAAGATCAGTCGTGGTCTTACAAACTATACCGATGGTATGGACGAATCTCTTTATTCATACAAATGCATAAAAGATGTTAGTCGCACTTAAAAGCCGAGTACTCTACCGTTGAGTTAGCAACCCCAAAAAGAACTAAAAAAAATTAGGTTATGCATAGGTTATGCAGATACAATCAGAATCAAAATAAATAAATAAAGAGATTGAATCGTATGACACAATCAAAACATTAAATTAGAAAGAAAGAACCAAGAAATGAAATAATTTCTAATGGATTCTGAACATAAAAAAAAGATCAGATGAAAATAAAAGAAATTCTCAAAAAAATCTCAACTCAAATATTCAAATATATTCAAATAAAAAATAAAATAAAAAATAAAATAAAGTATTAAAGTATAAATAAAATATAAATATAAAAATATATAAATATAAAGTAAAAATAATATAAAGTAAAGGTAAAGATAAAGTACAAACCTATGGATCACCTTTTGTTTCTTATGTAACTCATTCGTATATTTATTGTATATGTATTATATACTTATTTTATTCTATTTATATTTGAATTTATATATTATATAATATATATATATATATTATTTATATTTATTTGTATTTGAATTTCTCGATTTTGAATTTATCGATTTTATTTTTAATTTTATTTAAAATTAGAATTTATAAATTTCTATTCTATTATAAATTTATATAATTTATATTTATTTTATTATTTATTTTATTCAATTTTGGATTATTTTATATTATTATTTGTTATTATTTGATATTTATTAAATTTAAAAATGAAATTCAATTTAAAAATAAAAATTGATTATTTAATATTTAATATTTTTATTTTTAATATTTTTATTATTTAATATTTTATATTTATTATTATTATAGATAGATATTATTATAGATAGATTTTTTATTATAATATTTTATATTATATAAATATTATTTATTACATAGATATATTTATTATAAAATATAAATATTATTTATTACATAGATATATTTATTATAAATATCTTTATAATTATGGATACCTTTATAAATATTTAAAATTATTTTTTTTTTTTTTAATCAAAAAAAGATTTTTGTATCACAGTACATCCAACAAACCCATTATTTGAATGAATAAAAAAATCAAACTCATGGAACAGAGAAAAATGAAATAGATCTACAGACAAGATACAATTATCCAGATCGGATTATATTTATTTGATACATTGTTGTCAATATGAATAGTGTTGTCAATATGAATGCAAATGCGTTAAAAATATACACAATGAAAAAAAAAAAAACAAAAGAATTAATTCAATTCAATTTAACCAAAAAAATTCACTATAAACTATATAAACTATATTAAAAAAAAAATAATAATTAAATAATAACAAATTAAATAATAACAAAAAAAAATAACTAAAACGAAAGTAAGGATTTGTATTGAATGAATTAAATTAGTATTACATAGATAATATTCACATAACTACAAGAAAACTATGGGTAGAAGAAAGGAAGCTAGGAAAAAATTCTCGGGTTTATTCAATCAATATAAATCAATATTAATTAAATAGACTCAAAAAATCTAATCTCCCTTATTTGTTAATAGAATTTCCAATGAAAAACAACTCATTGAAATTTAAAGTAATGTCAAATTTTTCTATTTCGAGATCGAATTATTTCATTTATTCACTTGATTTTTTTCTATCCATCTTATATTAATTTCTATAAAATTAATTTATATCACTAATAGAAAATAGAAAAAAAAAAATTTTGTCGTTATAAGTTATAAAACAAAGCATTCTATGATAAATTTGCGTATTATTTCAACATGATAAAATTTTTGAAAAAGATATGATTGCGAAAAAAGTCATTAAAAATAAGAAACAAAAATTTTATTTATTATCCTCCTAAATAGAAAATGGTTCAAAAAGGGCAATCCTTATTTTCATTTTAATAGATGTTTTCATTTTAATATATGAATATAGGTATGCTCTGGGACGGAAGGATTCGAACCTCCGAATAGCGGGACCAAAACCCGTTGCCTTACCACTTGGCCACGCCCCATTTATATTTCTATTCAACACTCATAAAAAGTAATAGTGGTATGGGTTCTTCGTCAATTCTCGCCCAAGTATCTATGAAATAAATTAAGATTAGCTTGTTGTTCGGATTTTAATATATGTGGATATAAAATGAAATATGTGGATATAAAATGAAACTGAATTGATTGATTATAATCTATAATTCAATTATGATATTGTATGAAAATAGGATTTCGTCTATTCTTATTCTTTTTTTATTTCAGCGAATTCAAGGATTTTTGATTAGGTGAGTTTCAGTTTAAAGAACGTTTTTTGGTCTACCTTATTTTATATTTTATATAAATAATATATTTATAACTCAGTCAAAATAGAATTATTTTCAAGAACAAAATCTTTAACAAAATCTTTGTTATGCTTAATCTTTTTAGTTTGATTTGTATCTGTCTTAATTCTGTCCTTTATTCAAGCAGTTTTTTCTTCACAAAATTGCCCGAAGCCTACGCTTTTTTGAACCCAATCGTAGATATTATGCCAGTAATCCCTGTGCTTTTTTTTCTATTAGCCTTTGTTTGGCAAGCTGCTGTAAGTTTTCGATGAGATCTTTAATACTAGCCTAAAAAAATTCACGATTTATTCGATAAAAAAAAACTTATAGCAATTAGCAATTAATAAGATCAAATAAGTCTTATAGTATAAGCCCTCAATTTAAACATTGAAGTTATTGTATAGACGTTATTGTATAGACACGAGAAATCTCGATTACTCCATTTCTTCATTTTTGAATTTTTTTTCATTGTATTGAAAGAAATCCTATTAGAGTCCCCCGCACTATCTAATTGTGGATATGAAAGAAAATTTTTGACAACGAAAGATTGGACTCTTATTACAAATGAATTTATACAATTTTTTACAATTTTTTTTTCTATTGCTAGAAACCACTTTGTTTCTTGATGTCAAAATATTATATGTGGTATAAGTGGTACAAAAAGAAAGAATCTATTTTCTTTTTTCTTTTTCCAAACCAAAAAAAGATCCTGGAGATTGTATAATGCTTACTCTCAAACTCTTTGTTTACACAGTAGTGATATTCTTTGTTTCTCTCTTCATCTTTGGATTTTTATCTAATGATCCGGGGCGCAATCCGGGACGTGAAGAATAAAACATAATCGTTTTTCCTTTCTTGATTTTTCAATGTTTTGAGCATTTTCTTTATTCTGCATCTTTAACTATTAAATTAAATAAAACAAAAATAACTAAAACAAAAGAAAAAAAAAAATACCAAGTTATCAACAGAATCGGAAAGAGAGGGATTCGAACCCTCGGTACAAATAACTCGTACAACGGATTAGCAATCCGACGCTTTAGTCCACTCAGCCATCTCTCCCAATTTAAAATTGGTAATTACTATCTTATATTACACAACAAGTGAGGCTCAAAAAAAAAGCCTTTTTTTCCATTTCTCTTTTTTTAGCTCTCTTTATTACTTTCCTAATTCGTAATTATTCTTAATTAATTATTCTTAATTAATTAAGAATAATTAGAATTATTCTTAATTATCTTAATTATAATTCTTTTTAATTAATAATTCGTAATTGAATTCTAATTATTCTAATTAAT
>JAIRCJ010000343.1:22500-25000 GCA_020883675.1 Bruguiera gymnorhiza | reverse complement strand
GCCTATTCTTGAAATAAACAACTCGCACACACTCCCTTTCCAAAAAAAATCAATACACCAAGTACTACACTTAGATTTATTGGATTTGTTGCTAAAATATCGGTATTAAGCCCGAAACTCCCAGCAGACGGCCAGCGACCCAAAGAAACGAAAGAATCGGTTACATTTTTCATAGGATTTCCTCTTCTCTTATAGACAGACTAATGATTATTTTTATTTGTTATTATTATTTTTTTTTTATATAATATATATATATATATATATTTTATATATTTATATATTAATTTTATATATTATTTATATATATTATTCTTTATTTTATTCTTCTGCTCTTGTTTCTTTTTTTTTTTTTCTTGTTTTTTTTTAGTCATTTACCTATTATTTCTAATAGATCGAACTAAACAGAATAAAAAAAAATGTATTCGATTTATAGTATAAATCGATTTTTTTTTTAATTGGAAATTTATAATAAAAGAAATACTTTTTTATTAGAATTCGGTACCAGGTCTTGTGTAAATTATGAAATATATCCTTTGTTTTTATTGCAACACTTCCTTAAAAAAGTTTCGATTGAACTAAGAGGGGGGGGGAAGGAAGAAAGCGAGTCGGTATACTAACTCCTCATCCTCAAATCAACCCTTCCCGTGGGTTATTGTCCCAATATAATCCCCAATAGAATCCCAATATAATAAAAAAAAATACAATAAAAAAAAATAAATAAATAAATAAAAAAACTATAGGAGTGAAATCTTGATATAATTTGAAAAAGCAAGCAGCAAATCCAAGGTAATAAAAAAAAATATGTATTTTTTTTTAGGATTAAACAAAAGGATTCGCAAATAAAAGTGCTAATGCTACAACCAGGCCATAAATTGTTAAAGCTTCCATAAAAGCCAAACTAAGCAATAAAGTACCTCGTATTTTTCCCTCCGCCTCGGGTTGTCTCGCGATGCCTTCTACAGCTTGGCCCGCGGCAGTACCTTGACCAACCCCAGGTCCAATAGAAGCAAGCCCAACGGCTAACCCAGCAGCAATAACGGAAGCGGCAGAAATCAATGGATTCATGATAAGTTCCTCGCAACAAAATAAAGAAATGGTTAATGATACAATCAACCAATAAATTATGATTTAATTATTCTATTCCATTGATAAGATTTTCAATCAGTCGAAGCAAAGTAATTAAGAACTCCGAATTAAAATTAAAGTAATAATATTAATGAATCATCAAAATTACTTTGATATCTATTTTTTACTTACTATCTACAAAGTTTTTCTATCTACAAAGTTTTTGTCAATTCATCCAATTTTTTGTTTTTACATTTCTTTGTTTCGAAGCATTCTTTGAATTCGAACTCTTCTTTTTTTTTTTTTTCTTGATTGAATTTTTTTATTCAATATTCAATTCACAGTTACAAATGAGAAGAAAGGACTCTTTTTTTATTTGAATCCCTATCTAAATTACCATTACCATTAGTAGTAGGACAGATTAAATTATCTCTTTTAGCTCATATATAACTAGTTAATACCTAATATTACATATACATGTCTTTCTGCCATAACGTAAACCAACTGTTCGTATCTTAGATTCAATCAGATTCAAAAATTCAAATTATTTTTCGAAATATCCACAAAGGAAAGTAGGCTTATATCCATTATATATATTAGATACACCTAGTTTGATCCCACTCTCCTGAATAACCCTTTTTTTTTCTGAATCTCATTTTTTGTAAACTCTTCTCTTCCTTTTATTTATCGTTTTCCCACACGGATATAATCAATCTAAATGGACAAATTCATTAGTCTGAATCATTGCATAGAAATAGAAATCTTTAGTTGATCTAAGTTCATGTAATTTATTATTTATTAATATTTTCTTTTGTTTTGTTCTTTTGTTTTGGTCAATCGTTGAATTGAATAAAAAAACGACTGAAATTAAATGGGCATTACTCTAGAAAACCTTTTTTTAATCACACATTATAATTATAATATAAAAAATGAAAAAAATAAAGAATTCCTAAGTAAATTATGGTTGGTAAATTATGGTTCCTAAGATTGGAATTGAATGAACGAAACAATCAACAATGACAATATAAAGAAAATATTCATTGGAAGTAGGTATAAAAGGACCAAACAAACGAATTTTAGGAAAAAGATCTTTTAGATCTCTTTCCCTTTTTTTTTTTACAATTCGCCAATATCGTAAGCTGTTTTACTATTCCTCTAGATTGTATAGACTTTTTTTTTCTATTTGTGTATATTTATGTTTACTAAGTAGATTCTCTTGAGCAAGGCAGGGATTGCCTTGCATTGCACTAAGCTAAAAAAAAAACTATTTTGAAAATTAGTCAATGATGCCCTTCCATGGATTCGCCTATATAAGCCGCAGCTAAAGTTGCAAAAATAAGAGCTTGAATCCCGCTTGTAAATAATCCAAGGAACATGACAGGTATAGGAACCAATGAAGGTACTAAAGAAACAAGAACAACAACTACTAATTCGT
>JAIRCJ010000343.1:15000-20000 GCA_020883675.1 Bruguiera gymnorhiza | reverse complement strand
TCGATATTGAATCAATTGAACGCACTTCTAACACTTGTTCCACTTTTGGAAGACCCTGCGTTATATCACCAGATCTTGATTTTTCATATATAAATGTAACCAATGTATCTCCTTCGTAAAGGATTTCTCCATAATGGCCATGAACAGTCGCTCCCGGAGTGGCCAGATAAGGCTTAGCTGATCTTATTATTAGAGAATCAACGTGAACAATTATAACTTGACCTGATTTTAGGTAGGGTCCCTTTTTGGCCATACATACATTTTCACAAATAAACTGTCCCAGACTGATTATTGTGAATATTTCTTCACAATAATTATGATGGAGAAAATACCAATTCAAATTGAATGGATTCAAAACGTTGTTACGACATAGATTGGGATTAACAATTTTCCCGTTTTCGTCCATTAAAATTAAATAATATTTAAGTACTTGAAAAATCTGTTTTAAATTGTCAAGTGTCAAATATTTAATTACCGAGATCGGATTATGGGTTATTAAATAGTAAAATGAAAAAAAATTCTCAATTTGAAGGGCTGTTCCTAAGGGGCCCAACGAATTCTTGATTGGAATTATAGGATCTCTTTTAATCGATTCTTTTATTATATTGTGATATTTTACATCGTTGAATGGATCCATTCGAAAACAACTAGATGATGACAAAATTATCAAAGATCGACATTCTTTATTTCTATTCAACAACGTACCAATAGTTCCTTGATTTTTTTTAAGTGATTGTTGAATTCTTGCCTTGGAATAAATGGAATAAAATGTATTAATATTGGTGCGATCGGACCCATTATCAGAGATTAATCCCGAACCTAATGGATCATTTCTTTTTCTGCTGATATATGAAATATGGGATTTTTCTAAGTGGATTCTTAAGAAATCACGTATCATACCATTTGTACTTACTTCAACAAAAGAAGCATGAGCCTCTTTAACCGAAGAACTTTTTTTGTCTTGGTCCCAATTCAACACTAAACAAGTACGAACTAATTGAATACTTGTGTCAGAAATTCCCCGAATTTGTTTACCAGTTCCACAAAGAATATAATTGACAACTTGAAGTTTCAGAGTCTCCTTTTCCTGCAATAAATCCTGTGGGAAAAGTGTTTCTAAATTTATACCGTCCGCTATCTCATATATGATTACTGGTCGAACCAAAACAAAAAACTTTTTCTTATTAAATGTGATCCGTTGGGCATAGATCCAATTTTTCAATTTTTTTGATTTCTTAGAATTGGTTTGTACCGTTCCTGGTGATATCAAGATACCGCTATGTCGGGACATCTTATCTGTCTCTCTCGGAAAATAAATATCTCCAGAAAAGATTTTAAGTTCCATTTTTTTTTTTGTTCTCTCCACTCGGACCAATCCACCTACTCGACTTCTTGTATTTAAAGTTATTTGTGTATCTACTCCAATGATACTATTGTTCCGTACCAGTAAGGATAAGGAAGAAGATTCGGAGAAAATATACATTTCCTCGGGAATTAAAAAAAAGCGATCCACTTTCATTTGGTATTTTGGCTTAAATTCTTTGACTCCTCGATACTCAATCAAATCTTCTTTTTTGACGATTGAATGCACCCCCATGGCCCCATATTTAGTAATTCCTAAACTCTTTCTGCGGTATTGCGGATCGTCGAAATAAGCAAAAATACTATTTCTACGTAAAATACCGATAGGTATTTCAATGGAAATATCGGAGCAGGGCATTAGTTCTTTCTCTCGTTCTTGAATCGATTGGAATGGGATGATGAATCTATTTCTTCGTCTCTTTGCCAATAAATCCGAATTCTCGTGAGGAATGGTAGGATATATGAGATTACAATGACTAGTACATATGATTCGATTAAGTTCTGAATAATCAGGAATCCCATTTTCTTTTTTACCCGAAGGATCTGACCTAAAAAATTTGTGTTTAACTTGATCATTATTTAATGAAGGGCTAGAAATATATTTAGAAATATATTTTCTTTCAACAGAAAGAGAATGAACATTCATTTGATCTTGATCTTTGTGTAGTGAAAAAGGGACTATACTGGATCCGCGCGAACCCCCTGATAATATCCATAAATGGCTTGTTTTTGGTAATAGATGCACATTACTATATGTAAATTCAGGTGCATGGTATACATCGGTACTCCAGTGCATTTCTCCTTCTAAGTGGGAATAAATATGTTTTCGAACCCTTTCTTTAAAATTCAAATTGTATGTTCCCGCACGAATTTCAGCAATCACCTGTTCTGATTCTACATATTGAGCGTTTTGAACTAAAAGAAGACTTTTTGGTGGAATAGTCACATTATGTATAATATCTTGACTCTCAATAGTTACATACAAGTCTATATAACATAGAAAAGCAGGATGCCCATGACGTGTACGTATAGGATGAACCAAATCCTCATTAAATTTTATTTTTCCATTAGAGGGAGCTCGTACATGTTCTGCAGTACCCCCTGTGAATACTCCACCCGTATGAAACGTTCTTAATGTTAGTTGAGTACCCGGCTCGCCAATGGATTGACCCGCAATAATACCTACGGCTTCCCCCAATTCCACCAGGTCCCCATGACCATGAGTAGGACTCCGCCCATAACATAATCGACAGATCCAAGACGTACTCCTACAAGTAAAAGGAGTTCGAATAGATATTGGTTGACTTCGAAAGGTTATGACTCGATTGACAAGTCCAATCCCAATATCTTGGTTTCGAATGGCAATGCATCGTAGACCCATATATATATTGTCTGTTAATACACGACCAATTAATGTTTGGATAAAAAATCTTTCCGGTATCATCCCATTTCGGGGACTGACAGAGATCCCTCGGGTGGTGCCACAATCTGTTCTACGTACAACAATATGTTGAACTACTTCAACAAGTCGGCGCGTAAGGTATCCAGCATCTGATGTTCGGACAGCAGTATCCACAACTCCTTTTCGAGCTCCATAGCAAGAAATGATATATTCTGTTAAGGACAGTCCTTCACGTAAATTGCTTTGAATGGGTAAATCAATCATTTGTCCTTGTGGATCCGACATTAATCCTCTCATACCTACTAATTGGTGTACTTGAGATGCATTTCCCCTAGCGCCCGAAAAAGACATTATATGAACTGGATTAAAGGGTTCTGTCATTCTAAAATTAGGATTCATCTCTTGTCGTAAATATTCACTTGTAGCATACCATATCTCAATGGATTGGCGTAATTTTTCTACCGCATGTACATTTCCATAATGATGGTGTTTTTCCAAAATCAAACTTTGTTGTTCAGCATCTTGGACTAGCCATCCCTTAGAAGGTATTGTTAAAAGATCATCAATTCCCAATGAAATGGATGTAGCAGTGGCTTTCTGGAAACCCAGAGTCTTTACTTGATCTAGGATGTGGGATGTATATGCCATCCCGAAGTGATCTATTAATCGGCTAATAAATCTTTTAATGGCAGTTCTATCTATCACTTTATTGTGAAAGACTAGATTGGCCCGTTCGGCCATAACCTAAGTACCTCCATATTCCGTTGAGTAGAGTTCGACAATGGATTTGAGTCAATGATTGGAAAACCCCCTTTTCTCGATCTTGATTCGTATAGAAATTTAGGAACTAGGGTCCTAGTTGAACCGAGAAGATCTGGATTCCCGTCGATGTCATAGAATTACTTCGCTTAAATCCCTATGATTAGATTAGGTACCATCTGATCTGAGCAAGCTTGACAAAACCCTTGTATAGCTTCTTCGATTTCCCGATAAAGAGAGATATGACCAACAGTGGTTCGAATGTATATACAAAAAATGTCTTTTTTTATATTCCTTACTATTAGATAGTGTCCATAAATCTCATGATAGGTACCCCAAGATTCATAGTGAACTTCGATGGGAACTTCTCTTGAAGTAATAACAATAACGCGTTGGTCTAGTTGCCACCGGATCCACAAAAGACTATCTAAATTGATTCTTTTCTGTCGATAGGCTCCAATTGCATCAGAGGAATTACAAAAAAAGAGTTCTTTTGTATACTTATCAGTATTATCGTCAAGTCGTTCATTTTGGTAATTTCTGCAATTACCTGGATTATATCTATTTGCACAAATACCTCGACGATTCCCGCTTGTTAATACATAGAGCCCAATAAGTATATCTTGAGTTGGTACCGAAATGGGATCTCCAATAGCTGGAGACAAGAGATTCATATGAGAAAACATAAGTAAACGAGCCTCTGCTTGAGCCTCCAATGATAAAGGTACATGAACAGCCATTTGATCCCCATCAAAGTCTGCATTGAATCCCTTACGAACTAATGGATGTAAACAAATAGCACGCCCTTCCACTAAAATGGGTTGGAATGCCTGTATCCCTAATCTATGCAGAGTAGGGGCTCTATTCAGCAATACAGGATGCCCCTGCATAACTTCCTGAAGGATTTCCCATACAACTGGCTCTTTTTCTCGAATTTTACTCTTAGCAACTCCTATGTTCGAAACAAGATGTTGTCTAATTAGACCACGAATTACAAATGTCTGGAAAAGTTCTATTGCTATTTCGCGAGGTAATCCACATCGATGTAATGAAAGTGAGGGACCTACGACAATGACAGAACGTCCCGAATAATCAACCCGTTTGCCAAGCATAGTCTCGCGAAATCTGCCCTCTTTGCCTTCAATTACATCTGAAAACGACTTGTAAACCTTATTATGACCATCCCTCATTGGTTGTCCGCGGATTCCATTATCAAGAAGTGTATCCACGGCTTCTTGTACCAATTTTTCCTGACACATTACTAATTCCCCTGGCGTAGATCGACTGGTTGTTAATAGATCAGTAAGAGTATTGTTCCGATAGATAACTCTTCTATATAGTTCATTAATATCTGAACTCATTAGTTTCCCTCCATCTATCTGAATGATCGGTCTCAATTCGGGAGGAAGAACGGGTAATAGACATAAAACCATCCATTCTGGTTCTATATTTGTTCGAATAAAATGCTTAGCTAATT
>JAIRCJ010000343.1:0-10000 GCA_020883675.1 Bruguiera gymnorhiza | reverse complement strand
CTTCGACTTATGGAGTTTTGTATCGAATATCAAAACAAAAAGTGATTCAATTTATAATACCATTATTATGATATTCAATATTTCAATATGATTAAATATCAGTAAACTAAAAGGATTCGGGATTTTATCTGTTTGATGAGATAAAGACCCAATAATCAGAAACAATAACAATATTAAAGTGGATTTTTTTAGCACTTAGTCTTTTTCGTGTATTTCATTTCATTGTTCAGTTCAAAAAAAAAGGTTTGTGAGATATATTTTTATCTATTTTTTTAATAGACTTCGTATCATATAATATAATAAAATGTTTGAAGTACATAAAAAGGTCTCTGAACTATACACAAATATAACTATAGCTATTTATATATACATCTCTCCTTTTATTTCAGTTCTATTCTGGACAGTACATGCTGTCCTCTATCAAAATTTCTATATCAAAATTTCTATATCTATATATATATATATAGATATAGATATATATAGATATAGAAATTTTTTCAATTAAAAATTGAATAGAAAATTTTCTATAGTAATTATAGACAGATAAGATATCCGATTAGATATTTGTATAAGAAAAGAATTTATGTTCTGGGATTTCCATAGACTCATAATTATTGTTATAATTAAAATTTAGACGGATTCTTTTTTATTGAAAAGAATCAATACTGATTAATTATGTCTCAATTTTGATTTTCTTATATCATTAGGGAAAGACAATTTTCGATTCAAATCCACGAATTTTTCACGCATTCCCAGTCAATGGTTAAAGGGTCCAATTTGTCCAGAATTTTGGCTTTTGTGACTGAAAATTGACATTTGTTTTTTCATTTCAATAGAAAGTGGAAAAATTTGGATACTGTATGTTTTGAGATACTATATAAAATTAATCGAAGAGATAGATCCAAAAAGGGAAAGATTTCTTTTAGTTTAGGAAAGGGATTAAGATTAAGAAAAATAGGATTCAAGACACAAGTACAAAAAAAGTTTGGTGCCCCCTAGAAAAAAGAAAAAAAAAAGGGGGGGGGGATACTTTCGTCTATTTTGTAGCGCCTTGGCGGCATGGCCGAGTGGTAAGGCGGGGGACTGCAAATCCTTTTTCCCCAGTTCAAATCCGGGTGTCGCCTGATCAACAAAACAAAAGACGCGAAATACTTTATTGCCGTTTTGCTGATATAACTTGTCGAATTTGCTACCAACAGAAACACGTGGGTAAAAGTACTCTTGATATTTCCTTGATTCTAAACATCTAAAAGTTCTGTTCTCTAAAGTGTTCTAAATTCTTGGCTCTAGGATTCAAGGAAAATTTATAGTAGTGAAAGGGAATCGGTAAATCTTGATAGAATAGACCTTCTACTATTAATGTAATGCCTACTGACTGGGTCTTGAATTAAATTGGATAGCGGAGCAAAGACTCTAATTAGTACTCGTCGAAAAGGCGGAAGGTACTTTGTATACAAATTTATAAAAGTTCCTGAGTACTCAGGAATTCAATCAATCGAATAGCGATTGAATGGATAATTGGCTTTTACTTATACATATCCACATATCCTTTTTTTACATATATAATATTTCCTTTTCTATTATAAAATATAAAATTATAAAATATAAAATAAAGTAATTTTGATATTTTCTATTTTGCTTATTTTTATATTTTTATATAAAGTAAAAATAACATATATAGCAAATAAATAAAATAGATCAAATGGAAAAGGGATATTAAAAAAAATAGAGATATGTAATAAATAGTGATCTATTTTGATTCTATATTTTTATATTTTTTGACTTAATGAAGTGCAGCCGAAGAAAGAATAGGTCTTATTATTCTTACATCTTAGTAACATTTTCTTGACACTTCCAGGAGTGCCGTTACGTATTTTGTTTGTACTTAATGTTTTTCGATTCTACTAGCAATCATATAAGAACTTCTTATAATTAATAATTAATTGTATTTTTTGAATTGTTTCATCAATGGTATTGGACAGAATCCTTTTTTTTTTGACTCCGCGCTAGTGATTCTACTATTATTAGTGAACAATAATTATTAATTAATGAACAATGCTGGAAAAATTCTTTCATATTCATAGAAATAGGGGACATAATTCACATGGATATAGTAAGTCTCGCTTGGGCTGCTTTAATGGTAGTCTTTACATTTTCCCTTTCACTCGTAGTATGGGGCAGAAGTGGTCTCTAAGGGTACTAGTAATTGAGTTAAAAAATTAAACCAATTCTTTTCTAGATCGTTTTGTTTTGCAAAGACTTTTTCATTTAACTATTTAAATTGAATTCAATTTCTAAATTTCTAAATTGAATTAGAAATTGAATTCAAAATATCCAATTATATTGAATTCGAATGGAGTAATATATTCTATGAATAATACGTTTTTAATCATAATCAACTCAAACAAATATTTCAATGATTCCCGTGCTCATATTTCTAAAGTAATCCTATTTCGAAAGTAAAAGGAATATAAATGATAGGAAATTGATTTCAACCGAATTCTTCCTAATTTTTTAGTTCGATAAACCGGCTCTTACCAGAATTTTATATAGACAATGAGAAAAAGTGTAATCTTTTTTTTGACTTTTTTTATTTGTTTTTGTTTGACTTTTTCCTTTTGTTGTTTCAAAGAGAAGAAGAGAAGAAAGGAGTTCTTTTTATTAGTTTTATTAGTTATTTATTAGTTATTAAATAATTATTTAATTCAAATTAAGTGGATTTTCTTTTCTTCTTTTCTATGAGAAATAAGATGTATAGTATTGATTTCTCCAAACGAGATACTAGGTATAATAAGATATTTCTTGGACAAGTCACAAACAAGCACGGTAGTGGTTAGTTTAGTGTTTTATTATTTTTAAAATAATAAATAAATAAATATGAATTAATATACTTTTTCTTTATTGCACATCTTGTATTTTGCTGCAAATGACATGAAATATTGGTTAGTTTAGTATTCTTATTTGATTACTTTTATGGTTTTGTTGATTTCTTTTTTTTTTTTTCCTTCTTTGATTGATTATGATTCTTCTTGTTTAAAGCTATGTTTGCAGCTCTATAATTAAACTAAATTAATATATAATCTAAATAATAACTTTTGAATTTTAAATTCTTTCGATCAAAACATTTTCGTTTATTTATGCACCCAATTTTCAATATTACATATATGAGGTCATAAAGGTGACTAAACTTATTAATTAATATTTAATTTATATCAAAATTTACTCAATTTATATTAATAGATATTTATATATGTTTAAAATTTACTTATTATACTAACTCAACATTAATAATTTTATATTAAATTATTAAAAATATATAATTAATAATTATATTAATATAACATGATATTTTTATATACTTGTATCAGTTCAAGGCTAACTCCACTAACATCTATCTAATATTTTTGTTTTTTGCATATTATCTAGCGGTTGGACACAATACTCTTGATCAAGCATAATTATCAAGTTAAGTTATGAATTTGGTATAAGGGTGGATCGAATTAGATTGATATGAGAGGTTTTGCCATTTTATTTAGGTATAAATTACTTTTTAGCCAACTACATTTGATCCTTTTTAAAATTATGTATATTTTATTTTATTTTATTTATCTTTGCATTGATTTAATTTTTTGCATTTTAACATAATTTAATTTCTTTTTGCTTCGTTAAAGTATTTGCTCATTTTTCCCATAGGACAAGTCAAGTCAACACTTAGGTCTGACATGACATTTGAATTGTCTAGACTTGTCCTACGTGACTAACGTGACATTCAATTGTCTTGACTTATCCTACGTGAGAAGTGAGTAGACATTATGTCACGGTGCAATCGATTAAAACTAATTTCAACATTAAAAGCCTATGTGTCTTTAATTCTAAAAAAAGTTAAACCTAATGGGTCAAAAAACTAACTTATGCCTTTCATTTACCAACAACTAGTTTTCGCATTAACAACGTAATATATACATTACATTTGTCCGCTAACTTGCTTGAAATACATATATGAAAGAATTTTTTTTTTAACAGGAGATTCTAACTTTATTGTTAGACAAATAGTTTTATTTTATGTTTTATAAGAACTTGGATCTATTTATATATTTTTATTTTAAAAAATTTTGTTTCACTTTTTATTTTTTTAAAATGATTAAAGAACAAGTTTCTGTATATTCTTATTGAACTATGTCAGTATCTACACAGTTTTCACTAAAAATTTACTTATATTTACATATGAATAGATGAAATTAAGATTTTTACAGCTCTCATCACATAGACAATTATCAATTTCAGCTCTTTCCATGTAAACAAGATAACATACATGCTTATTAAAGTAGAATAACTTTACCTTAATTTAGCCTGCGTAGAATTTTTTACTCAACATTCTTGTCAAAAAATAGTATGATATAAAGTAATAGTCAATAAATTTTAAAATTAAATATAATATTTATAACTTTTCTGCAATCATGTTTCCTAGCTAAATGATATTAGGAGAAATAAAATATACGTTTATGTTTTTTTAGTAGTGCGAAAAAGTTAATCCTAGTTTTATGATATTGTAGTAGAATTATTAGACTTTTAATTCTAATTTTAGGACTCTTTACTTATTTCCAATAAACCAAAAAAAGAATGAAAAATGATGCAAAAAGTTGTCTCCAAGTCAAATATCATATGGCCACATGCTCTTAATACATATGAATAGTTAACGGCAATATTAAACAAGTCTCCTTGCTTGCCATTTCATTGCGTAGGAAATGATTTATATTTATGCCATTCCAAGTTTTGGTAGCAGAAGGTATGGGTAGCACCTTTTCATTCTCTCTCTCTTTTTTTTTTTTCATTTAATTAAATATTTTATGTTGTAATATTCTATTTGTCCTTATTATAATGGAATTGGGGAGTAGAAATAAGTTCTCCCATTAGCCAATAATGAAAGTTGAAATTAATTAAAAAGTGAGAAATTTATATAATAAGCCATGAAAAAAAAAATACATGGAATATAAATTTTAAAATCAAACTAGATTATGGTCGGTAAAATAGTTCAATAAGTTGGGTTGTCAGTCAGACCATTGAGTCAATGGCTAGATTGAAGGGTAGATTTTTTTAAAAAATAACATATAAATATTTTCATATTATATAAAAGAAATAAAATATAATTAAAATTAAATTTAAGCATATATAAACAAATATTTTTAATAAAATAATATATTCATATACAATGTTTTTGTTAAAAAAAAGAGAGAGAGAAAAAAAAAGAAAAGTCCAATAAATTTGGTGCACAAGGTGAAATGATTTGAACATATTTTTTCAATTCAATATTATTAAAATTAATCTAAATTTATTATAAATTATAAGTTTGTATTTAATTAAAATTAAATAATTTATTATTATTTGATATATTTTAATATTAAATTAAAATAAATGTAATTTATTATATAAAAATTTAAATATTTTAATTTATTATTTGACTTATAAATAAAGTATTAGTATAATTTAATATTCATATTATTTATATATTTTTTTATTAATTGTATGTAACGTTTTGATATTAATAAAGTTGAATATTATATAGGTATGATTCAATATAGTTCACTTTATGAAATTGCTTCAAAACCGATACTTGTTAGCAATCAATTGAGAGAAGCAATCCCTTGCGAACCCCAGCCTTGGAACCCCAGCATTTGAAAGTTGAAGTTGATTATTAGAGAGCGCGCATTTTATCTAGGAGTTGAAGCCGATTAGGGTGGTTTTTTGAATTGAGATTTGATCATATGATATGAGGAAGCAGAAAAGACTCGTTGGAGCCGCCGCCAGCCATTGCCCAATTGTCGCTAGCCCCCCTACACAAGTAAATTGTTGATAAAACTCCAAAATGGAATTTTCTTTTGACTCAATTTTCTTTTTCTCCTTATCATTCAGGAAAGACAAGAAAATTTCAGGGTAGCACACATTCTTTAGAATTTCTCTTAGATTTGAACCCATAGCTGATGATAGAACTAAAATAGATATTTTCTGTTTCCTACTCACACGAGCCCATATCCTTGCTTTTCTATCAATCTCTAATTCGACTCTTCCTCCCCAATCTGATATTATGGTGCCGGTATAGACTGAAATTCCGTTATGGTCCAATTCTGACCGGTAATAGATACCGGGGCTTTGCAATATTTGATTGATCACGATTCTGTATATTCCATTTACTATAGAAGTTCCCAGGGAATTCATTAGAGGAATATTTCCAATAAAAATGGTTTGTTCGTGCATATCCCTACTAGTTTTCCAAATTAATCCCGCGGATACATATAATTCAGAAGAATATGTGCGCGATTCATATACAGCATCTCTTTCTTTTATCAACGGTTCCACTAATTGATATGTTTCCACAAATAATTGAAATTCAATTTCTTGATCTGTATCTTCAATTTTTGGAAACTTATAAAGCTCCTCTGTTAAGCTCTGATCAATGAATCTACAAAATCCTTCAAATTGTATCTGATTAAATCCAGGTATTGTAAACATTCCTGCATTTTCATCCCCCAGCATTTTGAATTTACCATTTATTGAAAAAAAAAAATCCCATTATTGGATCGTTCTTCATTTCATCCAATTATATGGATCAATCTAGCAATGATGAAATTTTTTTATATTCTGTTTACAGAATCACATAAAATTTTATCTAACTCTATATATGTAATGTATAAAATACGTATGAACGGAGGAATAAAGAAAATTTTATACTCAAATTGGAATTTGCAGCAGATATAACTGGAAAGGAATTGAGAAATTTCACTTAACTTCGACTTATGGAGTTTTGTATCGAATATCAAAACAAAAAGTGATTCAATTTATAATACCATTATTATGATATTCAATATTTCAATATGATTAAATATCAGTAAACTAAAAGGATTCGGGATTTTATCTGTTTGATGAGATAAAGACCCAATAATCAGAAACAATAACAATATTAAAGTGGATTTTTTTAGCACTTAGTCTTTTTCGTGTATTTCATTTCATTGTTCAGTTCAAAAAAAAAGGTTTGTGAGATATATTTTTATCTATTTTTTAATAGACTTCGTATCATATAATATAATAAAATGTTTGAAGTACATAAAAAGGTCTCTGAACTATACACAAATATAACTATAGCTATTTATATATACATCTCTCCTTTTATTTCAGTTCTATTCTGGACAGTACATGCTGTCCTCTATCAAAATTTCTATATCAAAATTTCTATATCTATATATATATATATAGATATAGATATATATAGATATAGAAATTTTTTCAATTAAAAATTGAATAGAAAATTTTCTATAGTAATTATAGACAGATAAGATATCCGATTAGATATTTGTATAAGAAAAGAATTTATGTTCTGGGATTTCCATAGACTCATAATTATTGTTATAATTAAAATTTAGACGGATTCTTTTTTATTGAAAAGAATCAATACTGATTAATTATGTCTCAATTTTGATTTTCTTATATCATTAGGGAAAGACAATTTTCGATTCAAATCCACGAATTTTTCACGCATTCCCAGTCAATGGTTAAAGGGTCCAATTTGTCCAGAATTTTGGCTTTTGTGACTGAAAATTGACATTTGTTTTTTCATTTCAATAGAAAGTGGAAAAATTTGGATACTGTATGTTTTGAGATACTATATAAAATTAATCGAAGAGATAGATCCAAAAAGGGAAAGATTTCTTTTAGTTTAGGAAAGGGATTAAGATTAAGAAAAATAGGATTCAAGACACAAGTACAAAAAAAGTTTGGTGCCCCCTAGAAAAAAGAAAAAAAAAAGGGGGGGGGGATACTTTCGTCTATTTTGTAGCGCCTTGGCGGCATGGCCGAGTGGTAAGGCGGGGGACTGCAAATCCTTTTTCCCCAGTTCAAATCCGGGTGTCGCCTGATCAACAAAACAAAAGACGCGAAATACTTTATTGCCGTTTTGCTGATATAACTTGTCGAATTTGCTACCAACAGAAACACGTGGGGTAAAAGTACTCTTGATATTTCCTTGATTCTAAACATCTAAAAGTTCTGTTCTCTAAAGTGTTCTAAATTCTTGGCTCTAGGATTCAAGGAAAATTTATAGTAGTGAAAGGGAATCGGTAAATCTTGATAGAATAGACCTTCTACTATTAATGTAATGCCTACTGACTGGGTCTTGAATTAAATTGGATAGCGGAGCAAAGACTCTAATTAGTACTCGTCGAAAAGGCGGAAGGTACTTTGTATACAAATTTATAAAAGTTCCTGAGTACTCAGGAATTCAATCAATCGAATAGCGATTGAATGGATAATTGGCTTTTACTTATACATATCCACATATCCTTTTTTTACATATATAATATTTCCTTTTCTATTATAAAATATAAAAATTATAAAATATAAAATAAAGTAATTTTGATATTTTCTATTTTGCTTATTTTTATATTTTTATATAAAGTAAAAATAACATATATAGCAAATAAATAAAATAGATCAAATGGAAAAGGGATATTAAAAAAATAGAGATATGTAATAAATAGTGATCTATTTTGATTCTATATTTTTATATTTTTTGACTTAATGAAGTGCAGCCGAAGAAAGAATAGGTCTTATTATTCTTACATCTTAGTAACATTTTCTTGACACTTCCAGGAGTGCCGTTACGTATTTTGTTTGTACTTAATGTTTTTCGATTCTACTAGCAATCATATAAGAACTTCTTATAATTAATAATTAATTGTATTTTTTGAATTGTTTCATCAATGGTATTGGACAGAATCCTTTTTTTTTTGACTCCGCGCTAGTGATTCTACTATTATTAGTGAACAATAATTATTAATTAATGAACAATGCTGGAAAAATTCTTTCATATTCATAGAAATAGGGGACATAATTCACATGGATATAGTAAGTCTCGCTTGGGCTGCTTTAATGGTAGTCTTTACATTTTCCCTTTCACTCGTAGTATGGGGCAGAAGTGGTCTCTAAGGGTACTAGTAATTGAGTTAAAAAATTAAACCAATTCTTTTCTAGATCGTTTTGTTTGCAAAGACTTTTTCATTTAACTATTTAAATTGAATTCAATTTCTAAATTTCTAAATTGAATTAGAAATTGAATTCAAAATATCCAATTATATTGAATTCGAATGGAGTAATATATTCTATGAATAATACGTTTTTAATCATAATCAACTCAAACAAATATTTCAATGATTCCCGTGCTCATATTTCTAAAGTAATCCTATTTCGAAAGTAAAAGGAATATAAATGATAGGAAATTGATTTCAACCGAATTCTTCCTAAATTTTTTAGTTCGATAAACCGGCTCTTACCAGAATTTTATATAGACAATGAGGAAAAGTGTAATCTTTTTTTTTTGACTTTTTTTATTTGTTTTTGTTTGACTTTTTCCTGTTCAAAGAGAAAAGAGAAGAAAGGAGTTCTTTTATTAGTTTTATTAGTTATTTATTAGTTATTAAATAATTATTTAATTCAAATTAAGTGGATTTTCTTTTTCTTTCTTTTCTATGAGAAATAAGATAGAGATATTGATTCTCCAACGAGATACTAGGTATAATAAGATATTTTCTTGGACAAGTCACAAACAAGCACGTAGTGGTTAGTTTAGTGTTTTATTATTTTAAAAATTTGATTTACGCTATACTTCATTCTTCATTGATTTATTTCATATCATGATTCAAAGGTTAAAAATCCGCGAGGTTTACTAATCCTTGAACTTTGACAAAGTTTTTATAGAACTCATTTCTTTGGATGACCTGTTAATTGCTCAATCGATTACTTTTTTTAGAATGTTAAAAAAAGATTTCTCGATTTTATTTTATTTTTTATTTTATTAATATATGTCCAGACTATTATTATTTTTCCTTTCAGTGATTTTATTCTTTCGGTAGATGTCGGGATTCATATTCAAAATAATCAGAAATCTAACAATTAAAATCGTAAGAGTAAGGATGGGTTTTCGATTATTCAGATTAATTGAAATTAACACAAA
>JAIRCJ010000532.1:38978-69296 GCA_020883675.1 Bruguiera gymnorhiza | reverse complement strand
CACTAAAGGCTGACTACAAGGATAAGTAGTGGATCCTTGATAGTGGGTGCACTTTCACATATGACAGGAGACAAGAGTAAATTATCAAAACTAAACAAGTCAAGAGAAGGCAGAGTCAAGTTTGGCAATGATGATTCACTCAACATCAGTGGTCAAGGGTCAGTAAATATTGGAAAAGGAAAGCTACAAGATGTTATGCATGTTGAAGGACTCAAATATAATCTAGCATCTATCAACCAACTATGCAATGAAGACCATAAAGTGATATTCACAAAAACAGGTTGCCAAGTAAAAAGTAAAGAAGGCAATACTATTGCAGCCAGGAAGAAGAAGAATAGCTGGAAATTTATATGTGATTGATGAGGACAAGACAAATAGCTGTTTACCTTACAAAAGAAGAAGAAAATCAACTCTAGCATACGAGGTTGGGACACTTAACACAGAAGAACATGAGGAAGCTGACCACTACTCATGCAATCAGAGACATTCTAGACCTTAAGAGAGAGAAGGAGTATGTCTGCTCAGCATGCTCTAAAGGAAAACAGGTCAGAAAGCATTATAAGACCAGAGAGGTCAGTTCTGAAGCAGTGCTTGACATTATACATACTGATTTGTGTTGGCCGATGAGAACAAAAGGGTTGAATGGTGAGAGGTACTTCATCTTGTTTGTTGATGATTATTCCAGAAGGACCTGCATCATCACCTCAAACACAAGTCAGAAGTTTTGAAATGTTTCAAGAGATACAGAAGATTGGCTAAAAATGACAGTGGAAAAAAGATCAAAGTATTGAGGTTAGATCAAGGCACTGAATTCATAAATGGAGCTTTTGAAGATTACCTTGAGAAGCATGGAATTCACCATCAGATGGCAGCAGCAAGAACACCTCAACAGAATGGGGTGGTAGAGAGCAAAAATAGAGCTGTGGTTGAAATGGCAAGAACTCTACTGCTGGAATCCAAGCTTCACACAAGATTTTGGACATAAGCAACATTTACAGCCGTGCACCTATTGAATAGAGTTTTACTAAGGCCCAATACTGATAAGACTCCATATGAGCTATGGAGTGGGAAGAAGACAATAGCCAAGTATCTTAGAATCTTTGGCAGCCCATGTTTTGTGAAGAATAAGGAGCAAAACTTGGGAAAATTCCATGCTAGGTTAGATAAAGGAATTTTTGTGGGATACTCAGCAAAGACAAAAGGTTACAAAGTTTTTCTGCATAAACTGGGAAAAGTGGTCACTTCCAATGATGTGAGAATAGATGAAAACTGGAAAACAATGCATAATAGAGAAGCTGAGGACAGTGAAGAAGATGACTTCAAGATAGATGAAGAATCTGACCAACATGAAGAAGAAGGAAAAGAAGTAAGTTCAGACTCAGAGAAGAGTGAGTCTGAAGATGAAGAAGGAGATTCTCTTGCAACTAAGACTGTGCAAGAGAGAAAAACAAAGAAGACATGGACCAGTGCTCATCAAGGAAATCAGATAATGGGTGACCCATCAGCAGGAGTTACAACAAGAAGAAGAGTTGTGGGAGCTACTGCTTTACTCTCGCAAGTTGAACCTAATTCTATTGAAGAGGCTGCATAAGACAAAGCTTGGGTCAAAGCTATCAATGAGGAGCTGGATCAAATTGAGAAGAATGAAACATGGGAGCTGGTTCCAAGACCCACTAACAAGAATGTCATAGGAACAAAATGGGTGTTTAAAAATAAACACAACAAAGATGGCAAGGTGGTGAGGAACAAGGCTAGGCTGGTTTGCAAAGGCTACACTCAGATAAAAGGAGTAGATGTTGATGAATGTTCTTAGCTTTGGCAACACATAAGAGGTATAAAGTTTACTAGATGGATGTGAAATCAGCCTTTTTGAATGGGCTCTTGAAAGAAGAAATGTATATTGAGCAACCCGATGGAGTACAAATCAGTGAGGATGAGACACACGTGTGCAAGCTGAAGAAAGCCTTGTATGGCCTTAAACAAGCCCTAAGAGCATGGTACAGCAGGCTGGACACGTATTTGAGAAGGTTGAACTTCAGAAGAGGAACAGTTGATAATAACCTATATGTGTTCAACTTAAAGAAAGGCCAACTGATAACCATAGTATATGTAGATGACATCATCTTTGGAGGGGATCACTCTGAGCTATGCCAAGAATTTACACAGAAGATGAGTGAGGAATTTGAGATGTCATTGATTGGAGAAATGACTTACTTTCTTGGATTACAGATAAAATAGTGTGAAGAAGGTATTTTTATTTCTCAGACAAAATATGCCAAAGAGATGTTGAAAAAGTTTGGCATGAAGGATAGTAGACCTGTCAGTACCCCTATGCCAGTAGGCTGCAAGTTAACAAAAGATCAGGAAGGAAGGAGTATAAGCCCTATAGAATATAGGAAGATGATAGGGAGCCTTCTGTACCTTACAGCATCAAGGCCTGATCTCATGCAAATTGTGTGCATTGCTAGTAGATTCCAAGTTAATCCTAAGGAATCTCATGTGTTTGGCAGTGAAAAGAATCCTAAAATACCTCAAGGGGACACTGGAAATGGGCTTGTGGTATCCTGCCATGGATTCTGTAAAACTACGAGCATACACTGATGCAGACTGGGCAGGAAGTACAGATGACAGAAAATCAACCAGTGGCTGCAGCTTCTACTTGGGTTCAAAATGTGTTGCATGGCTAAGTAGAAAGCAAAATAGTGTTGCTTTGAGCACAGTGGAGGCTGAGTATATGGCTGCTTGTGCAGCATGTACTCAGGTGATATGGATGCAAAGACAATTGGCCGATTTGGGTGTTGAAGTGAAGTTACCAGTGAGTGTACTTTGTGATAATCAAAGTGCAATTGATCTTAGCAAGAATCCAGTTCAACATTCAAGGAGCAAGCATATTGACATCCGGTATCACTTTATCAAGGATCAAGTGGAAGAGAGCATAATTCAATTGGAGTATGTCGGCACTAAAGATCAAATCTCAGATATTCTAACTAAACCTCTATTCACAGAGCTGTTTGAAATGCACAAAATGAGTCTGTCTGTGCAAATGCCTCCTCAAGCCTGAAGTTCAAGTGAATCCTCCATCTCTACTTTGCAGGTTTTTCAAATTTGTAATTGGTTGGCAAAGGGGGAGAGAAGCAACAGTGCAGGGGGAGCTGTTAAGGAAGGGGGAGTGCATATTTAGGGGGAGTTGTAATCCATCTGCTTATGGATTATTACTCTAAGAAGATTATGAAGGATTGTTGCATTATGGTTTTTGTTGTGAGTGTTGCCAATAATTACAATTGGGGAGATTATTGTTCCCACAACCTTGTATGGGTTGTAATTGTTGTCAACTAGGGTTAAGTGTGCAAGAAAGTAAAGCCACATGGAAGGGCAAGAAAGTAAATTCGCCGCATAAGGGCAAAAACGTAAATCTGCCACGTAAGCCTTATTAGGGTTTCATGGAAGAGAGTATATAGAGGCCTTGGAAGACAAAATAAAAAAGGGGCCAAAAAAATTGAATAAACGGCAACCCTACAACAACCGGCCAAAAAGAAGAGAAAATAATATACCAAAAGGGAACCCCACCGTCGGCAAAAAAAAAGGGAGAAAAAATGGAGACGGCCGAAGGGGGGCTGAACGAAGAACAGAGGTCGAGAGGAGACGACCTGCAAGCAAACCAGAAACACCTCCTGCAAGCAAACTAGAAACGCCACCTGCAAGCAAACCAAAAACACCTCCAGCAAGCAAACCAGAAATGCCACCTGAAAGCAAACCAGAAACACGACCTGCAAGAAAACCAGAAACACAACCTGCAAGCAAACCAGAAACACACAACCAGCAAGAGGAGAAATAAGAAACAGACCACCCAGAAGAGAAGAAAGCAGACCTGGTATCCGCGAGACCACCCGGAAGAGAAGACAGCAGACCTGGTATCCGTGAGACCACTCGGAATAGAAGACAGCAGACCTGGTATCCATGAGACCACCCGGAAGAGAAGACAGTAGACCAGAAGCATGAGGCAGGCCGAGAGACGTGAACCAGAAAAACCAGTAGCGTGAGGCAGGCCAAGAGACATGAAACGGCAGACCAGAAATGTGAGACCAGAGAGTGCAACGGCGTGACTGATCAGAAGTGTGGGGCAGGCCATGAGACGTGAAACGGCAGACCAGAAGCGTGAGCGCAAGCTGTGAAATCGTGAGACGGTGAAAGTAGGAGTTGTGTGAAACAACCTAGAGAAGGAATTCGGTGAAGCATTAGAAAGAACTCAACGTATTTCCAGATTTCTTCAAGAGAGGTTAGAGAGTGTTGTGGTGGACTTCTAACCGGCAGTGAAGCAGCCTATTCAATTCAACAGAGGCAAGACAAGCTAGAAGAAGGGTAGACACAGTAAGTGACACTCTTTGTATTGTACTTGCTTTGTATTTGCAATAGTGAAAGGAACAGAGAATTAAAACATCCATTATAACTACATTGTGAACATCGGGAGTACCACACTGGTATTCTCAAGTATAGTGGATTGTGTCGGCAGAGGAAGAGTCTCTACCATTGTGGATGTACGTCACATTGATGGAACCATGTAAATCTCTTGTGTCCTTACTTTGATTTACATTCTGTTTTTTGAATTGAGTTGTGAACGCAGCTAAAGTATCACCGAACACATAACCTAAAGAAGACCTAATCAAGAACATCCAATCTGTCTAATAGGCAAGGTGTCTGAAAGGTGACTTTGGGGACTATTATGATTAGTAGGTAACAATAGATCTACCTTAGTCGAATTTGAGAAAGAGTTTGCTTTTAAGAAGTGGTTGAAGTTGTTCACATACCTGCGTATTGATGAGAGCAAAAGTATTAAAGAAGTAGAATACTTTGGCTTAAGTTATCAGAATTTTAAGGGGTGTGATACTGATTCACCCCCCCTCTCAGTATCACAAACTAGTAGATCCTAGGGTGAAGTTGGGAAATTCACTTAATTACTCAAAAATGAGACCATCTCTTCATTTCTTCCAAAGAAGCCACCATATTCCGTTGTAATGACTCATTCAAACTTAAAGATCTTGAAAACAGCTTGTATGACCACATCATTCACTAAATTCATTACACTTAAAGATCTTGAATACAGCTTGTATGACCATATCATTCACTAAATTCATTGCAAAAACCTCATCTATACTCTCTTGGGACTAGGAATTTGTTGAATGGCATTAAACAAAGAGTCTTTAAAAGATTTCTAGCATTTCTCACAAGTATTTGATGCTAATTACTAAAAAATGAGACGGACTCTTCATTTCTCCATAACAAGGCCCCACATTTTGTTGTAATGACTCATTGACAATTAACGATCTTAAAAACAGCTTGTATGACCACATCATTCACTAAATTGATTGGAACTACCTCATCTATACACTCTTGGGACTACAAATATGTTGAATTGCATTAAACAAAGTGTCTTTGATGATTAATAGTATTTCTCACAAGAATTTGATGCTTAATTACTCAAAAATGACACCGTCTCTTCATTTCTTCCTAAAAAGGCTCTACTTTTCATTGTAATGACTCATTCACACTAAAAGATCTTAAAAACAGCTTGTGTGACCACATCATTCACTAAATTCACTGCAACAACCTCATCTATACACTTTTGGGACTAGGAATATGTTGAATTGCATTAAACATAGAGTCTTTGATGATTTATAGAATTTCTCACAAGTATTTGATGCTTAATTACTCAAAAATGAGGTCATCTCTTCATTTCTTCCCAACAAGGCTCCACATCATTCACTAAATTCAGTGCAATAACCTCATCTATATTCTCTTAGGACTAAGAATATGTAGAATTGCCTTAAACAAAGAGTATTTGATGATTTCTAGCATTTCTCACAACTATTTGATGCTTAATTACTTAAAAAAGAGACCGTCTCTTCATTTCTTCCTAACAACTCTCCACTTTTCGTTGTAATGACTCATTCTCTCCTAAAGATCATGAAAACAGCTTGTATGACCCCATCATTCACTAAATTCAATGCCACGACCTCATCTATACTCTCTTGGGACTACGAATAAGTTGAATTGCATTAAACAAAGAGTCTTTGATGATTTCTAGCATTTCTCATAAGTATTTGATGCTTGATTACTCAAAAATGAGACTGTCTCTTCATTTCTTCCTAACAAGGCTCCACTTTTTGTTATAATGACTCATTCAACCTTAAAGATCTTGAAAACAGGTTGTATGACCACATCATTCACTAAATTCATTGCTACAATCTCATCTATACACTCTCGGGACTAGGAATATGTTGAATTGCATTAAACAATGAGTCTTTGATGATTGATAGCATTTCTCACAAGTATTTGATGCTTAATTACTCAGAAATGACACCGTCTCTTCATTTCTTCCTAACAAGGCTCCACTTTTCGTTGTAAGGGCGCATTCACCATTAAAGATCTTCAAAACAGGTTGTATCACCCAATCATTCACTAAATTCATTGCAACAACCTCATCTATACTCTCTTGGGACTAAGAATATGTTGAATTGCATTCACAAAGAGTCTTTGATGATTGATAGCATTTCTCTCAAGCATTTGATGCTTAATTACTCAAAAATGAGGTCGACACTTATTTCTTCCAAACAAGGCTCCAATTTTTGTTGTAATGACTCATTCACCCTTAAAGATCTTGAAAACAGGTTGTATGACCACATCATTCACTAAATTCATTGCAACCACCTCATCTATACTCTTTTGGGATGAGCAATATGTTGAATTGCATTAAACAAAGAATCTATGATGGTTGATAGCATTTCTCACAAGCATTTGAAGCTTAATTACTCAAAAATGAGACTGTCACTTCATTTCTCCCTAATAGGGCTCCACTTTTCGTTGTAATGACTTATTCACCTTTAAAGATCTTGAAAACAGGTTGTATGACCACATCATTCACTAAATTCATTGCAACCACCTCATCTATACTCTCTTGGGATGAGGAATATGTTGAATTGCATTAAACAAAGATTCTTTGATGATTGATAGCATTTCTCATAAGGATTTGATGCTTAAATACTCAAAAATGAGACCGTCTCTTCATTTCTTCCTAACAAGGCTCCACTTTTTGTTGTAATGACTCCTTCAACCTTAAAGATCTTGAAAACAGGTTGTATGACAACATTATTCATTAAATTCATTGCAACAACCTCATCTATACTCTCCCGGGACTAGGAATATGCTGAATTGCATTAAACAAATAGTTTATGATGATTTCTAGCATTTTTCACAAGTATTTGATGCTTAATTACTCAAAAATGAGACCGTCTCTTCATTTCTTCCTACCAGGGCTCCATTTTTCGTTGTGAGGGCTCGTTCACCCATAAAGTTCTTGAAAACTGGTTGTATGACCAAATCATTCACTAAATTCATTTCAACAACCTCATCTATACTCTCTCGGGACTAGGAATATGTTGAATTGCATTAAACAATGAGTCTTTGATGATTTCTAGCAATTCTCACAAGTATTTCATCCTTAATTACTCAAAAATGAGACCGTCTCTTCATTTTCTCCTAAGAAGGCTGCACTTTTCGTTGTAATCACTCACAACCTTAAAGATCTTGAAAATAGGTTGTATGACCTCATCATTCACTAAATTCATAGCAACAACCTCATCTATACTCTCTTTGGGACTAGGAATATGTTGAATTTCATTAAAAAAAGAGTCTTTGATGATTTCAAGCATTTCTCACAAGTATTTGATGCTTAATTACTCAAAAATGAGACTGACTCTTCATTTCTTCCTAACACGGCTCCACTTTTCATTGTAAGGGCTCATTCACCCTTAAAGATCTTGAAAACAGGTTGTATGACTGGCTCATTCACTAAATTCATTGCAACAACCTCATCTATACTCTTTTGGGACTAGGAATATGTTGAATTGCATTAAACAAAGAGTCTTTGATGATTTATAGCATTTCTCACAAGCATTTGACGCTTAATTACTCAAAAATTAGGCCGACTCTTATTTCTTCCTAACAAGGCTCCACTTTTCGTTGTAATGACTCATTCACCCTTAAAGATCTTGAAAACAGGATGTATGACCACATGCTTGACTAAATTCATTGCAGCCACCTCATCTATACTCTCTTGGGACGAGGAATATGTTGAATTGCATTAAACAAAGAGTCTAGGATGATTGATAGCATTTCTCACAAGCATTTGTTGCTTAATTACTCAAAAATGAGACCGTCTCTTCATTTCTTCCTAACAAGGCTCCACTTTTCATTGTAAAGGCTCATTCACCCTTCAAGATCCTGAAAACAGGTTGTATGACAAAATCATTCCCTAAATTCATCATAACAACCTCATCTATACTCTCTTCGGACTAGGAATACGTTGAATTGCATTCAACAAAGAATCTTTGATGATTTATAGCATTTCTCAGAAGTATTTGATGCTTAATTACTCGAAAATGAGACCGTCTTTTCATTTCATCCTAGCAAGGCTCCACTTTTTGTTGTAATGACTCATTCACACTAAAAGATCTTGAAAACAGCATGTGTGACCACATCATTCACTAAATTCACTGCAACAACCTCCTCTATACTCTCTTGGGACTAGGAATATGTTGAATTGCATTAAAAAAAGAGTGTTTGATGATTTCTATCATTTATGACAAGTATTTGATGCTTCATTTCTCAAAAATGAGACCGTCTCTTCATTTCTTCCTAACAATGCTCCACTTTTCATCGTAGTCACTCATTCAACCTTAAAGGTCTTGAAAACAGGTTGTATGACGTCATGATTCACTAAATTCATTGCGACAACCTCATCTCTACTCTCTTTGGGACTAGGAATATGTTGAATTGCATTAAACAAAGAGTCTTTGATGATTTCTAGCACATCTCACAAGTATTTGATGCTTAATTACTCAAAAATGAGACTGTCTCTTCATTTCTTCCTAACAAGGCTCCACTTTTCATTGTAAAGGCTCATTCACCCTTAAAGATATTCAAAATAGGTTATGTGACCACATCATTCACTAAATTCATTGCAACCACCTCATCTGTACTCTCTTGGGATGAGGAATATGGTTAATTGCATTAAAGAAGGAGTCCTTGATGATTGATAGAATTTCTCACAAGCATTTGATGCTTAATTACTCAAAAATGAGACCGTCTCTTCATTTCTTCCTAACAAGGCTCCATTTTCCATTGTGATGACTCTTTCACACTAAAAGATCTTGAAAACAGGCCGTATGACAAAATCATTCACTAAATTCATCGCAACAACCTCATCTATACTCTCTTGGGACTAGGAATACGTTGAATTGCATTAAACAAAGAGTCTTTGATGATTTATACCATTTCTCACAAGTATCTGATGCTTAATTACTCAAAGATGAGGCCGTCTCTTCATTTCATCCTAACAAGGCTCCACTTTTCGTTGTAATGACTCATTCACACTAAAAGATCTTGAAAACTGCATGTGTGACCACATCATTCACTAAATTCACTACAACAACCTCCTCTTTGATGATTTTTAGCATTTCTCACAAGTATTTGATGCTTAATTACTCAAAAATGAGATCGTCTCTTCATTTCTTCCTAACAAGGCTCCACTATTTGTTGTAATGACTCATTCAACCTTAAAGATCTTGAAAACAGGTTGTGTGACCACATCATTCACTAAATTCCTTGCAACAACCTCATTTATACTCTCTCGGTACTAGGAATATGTTGAATTGCATTGAACAAAGAGTCTTCGATGATTTCTAGCATTTCTCACAAGTATTTGATGCTTAATTACTCAAAAATGAGATAGTCTCTTCTTTTCTTCTTAACAAGACTCCACTTTTCATTGTAAGGGCTCATTCACCCTTAAAGATCTTGAAAACTGGTTATATGGCCAAATCATTCACTAAATTCATTGCAACAACCTCATCTATACTCTCTTGGGACTAGGAATATGTTGAATTGCATTAAACAAAGAGTCTTTGATGATTTATAGCATTTCTCACAAGCATTTGATGCTTAATTACTCAAAAATGAGACCGTCTCTTCATTTCTTCCTAACAAGGCTCCACTTTTTGTTGTAAAGGCTCATTCACCCTTAAAGATATTGAAAACAGGTTGTATGACAAAATCATTCACTAAATTCATCGCAACAACCTCATCTATACTTTCTTGGGACTGGGAATACATTGAATTGCATTAAACAAAGAGTCTTTGATGATTTATACCATTTCTCACATGTATCTAATGCTTAATTACTCAGAAATGAGACCATCTCTTCATTTCATCCTAACAAGGCTCCACTTTTTGTTGTAATGACTCATTCACACCAAAAGATCTTGAAACTAGCATATGTGACCACATCATTCACTAAATTCACTGCAACAACCTCATCTATACTCTCTTGGGAAGAGGAATATATTGAATTGCTTTAAGCAAAGAGTCTTTCGTGTGGAAAACCCGAAAAGGACTTGGCTTAGGGACCTTAGGCACCCAATGAATCAAGGAACAACCAGGAAAGCTAAATCAGAGTTTAATATCACAAACCCTAGACCCAATATTCAAAGGAACATGAACCTAGGGTACTCAAGATGAATATGGACACCACACTCCAGAAAATAAAGGAATTGGGAGTGATAAGTCGATTTGAACGCCACAAGAAGAATTACCTCTTGATAAGTTCTTTAGTTCTTAAAAGAATAGAGGGAGAAAACCCTTGCTTTCTATTTCACTCAAAGTTGTCTGATTTCCAAAGCTCACAAGGGGTGCCTATTTATAGGCTAAGATGGCAATCTTAAAGAGGCAAAATTCCTAATTAGGAGAAATCCTTATTTTGGAGTAATTTCAGACAAATTCCAGCACATACAATGAACTTCTATTTAGGAGTGATGCTATTACTTAGTCTGACTTATTAAGTATTCCAATTATATTAATTAGGCCTAGATTCTCTTTAAAACTTGAATTCGCACCATTTGAAGCTTGGTTGGCCTGAATGTCTTGAATCAGCCCATTTAGTGCTTCTTTAATCTTTTTGGCTATAGTTCGTGTTATTGGGCCTTCTGGAATGTGCAATGGACCTCTTGCATCCATTAAAGCTCTAGCTCGTGTAATTGGGCTTCTGGAATGTGCAATGGACCTCTTGCATCCATTGAAGCTCTAGCTTGTGTCATTGGGTCTTTTGGATTGTGCAATGGACCTCTTACATCTATTAAAGCCTTCAATCCATCATCTCCACGGTTCTCATCATTCCCCCCCTCCTCAAAAAGATTCACCCTCGAATCATAACCTACATCAAAAGGGGAAAGGTCAAAAACGTTAAATGTTGCACTTACATTATACTCACCAGGAAGGTCCAACTTATAAGCATTGTCATTAATTGGTGCTACAACTTGGAAAGGACCATCTCCTCTAGGTTGTAGCTTTGAACACCTTTGAGCTGGGAATCATTCCTTGTGCATATGCACCCAAACCCAATCACCAGGTTCAAACACCACCTTTTTTCGTCTCTTGTTGACATGGGATGCGTACTGCTCAATTTGTTTTTAATATGTTGCCACACCTTCTCATGCAATTTTTTAATCATGTCAGCTTTGCTTTCACCATCAATGCTGGCATACTCATTGACAGGTATAGGTACCAAATCCAAAGGAGTCAACGGATTAAAACCATATACAATTTCAAATGGAGAGTAGCTAATAGTAGAATGAACACTCCTATTATACACAAACTCGACATGTGGTAAACAATCTTCCCATGTTTTCAAATTTGTTCGAATAATAGCATGCAAAAGAGTAGAAAGAGTTCGATTAACCACCTTAGTCTACCCATCAGTTTATGGATGACAAGTAGTTGAAAACAATAGCTTAGTACCTAACTTACCCCACAAAGTCTTCCAGAAGTAGCTTAAGAACTTTGTATCCCGGTCTGAAACAATGCTCCGTGGCATGCCATGCAAACGTACTACTTCTCTAAAGAATAAGTCAGCCACATTGTTTGCATCATCAGTTTTATGGCATGGGATGAAGTGTGCTATCTTTGAAAATCTGTCAACAACAACAAATACAGAATCCCTACCCCTTTTGGTTCGTGGCAATCCTAGTACAAAGTCCATGGATAAATCAACCCAGGGATGGCTAGGTATGGGTAAAGGGGTATACAAGCCATGGGGTAAAACTCTAGATTTGGCTTGTTTGCATGTTATGCATTTCTCACATATCCTCTCAACATCGCATTTCATGCGTGGCCAAAAGAAGTGTTCATTTAGGACATCTAGGGTTTTGCTAACTCCGAAATGACCCATTAGACCACCCTCATGAGCTTCTCTTACAACCAACTCCCTTAAAGAACTCATAGACATGCATAAACAATTTTCCCTAAATAAGAAACCCTTATGCCTATAAAACTTCTCAAAGGTTGACTTCTCACATGCTCCATACACGTTAGCAAAGTCTGGATCATTCACATATAAATCTTTAATATGTTCAAATCCTAATAAGTTTGCAGTAAGTGTAGAGATAAGGGCATACCTGCAAGATAATGCATCAGCTACCACATTGTCCTTACCTTCTTTATATTTGATGTTGTAGGAAAAGGTCTCAATGAATTCAATCCACTTGGCATGTCTTTTGTTCAACTTTCCTTGTCCCTTCAAGTGCTTCAACGATTCATGGTCAGTATGGATGACAAACTCCTTGGGCCAAAGGTATTGTTGCCATGTCTCCAAAGCCCATACCAATGCATACATCTCTTTATCATAAGTAGGATAATTAAGGCTTTCTCCGCTTAGCTTTTCACTGAAGTAAGCAATTGGGCGCCTTTCCTGCATCAAAATAGCTCCGATGCCAATACCTGAAGCATCACACTCAATCTCGAAAGCTTTTTCAAAGTTAGGTAAAGCAAGTAGGGGTGCAGAACTTAATTTTTCCTTGATGCAATTAAAAGCCTTGTCTTGGTCACTATCCCACCTAAAACTCGTGTTCTTTTTGATAAGCTCAGTGAGTGGTGCAGCAATGGTGCTAAAGTCCCTAACAAAGCATCTATAGAAACTAGCTAGACCATGAAAGCTACGCACATCACTAATTGACTTAGGTGTAGGCCAATCACGAATTGCCTTAACTTTTTCCTCGTCAACCTCAACACCTTTAGAACTCACAACATAGCCAAGAAATGTGATCTGATTAGTACAAAAAGAACATTTCTTTAAGTTAGCATACAATTTCTCAGAACGTAAAACATTTACAATAGAACGTAAATGATCAAGATGCTCTTTTAGGGTTTTACTATAGACCAAAATATCATCAAAATACACAACCACAAATTTACCAATGAATGGACGCAAAACATGATTCATTAGTCACATAAAAGTGCTTGGTGCATTAGTGAGACCAAATGGCATAACAAGCCATTCATACAAACCATACTTAGTTTTGAAAGTTGTTTTCCACTCATCTCCCTCTCTCATCCTAATCTGATGATATCCACTTTTCAAATCAATCTTAGAAAAGACATAAGAACCATGCAATTCATCCAACATGTCATCTAATCTAGGTATGGGGTGATGATACTTTACAGTAATTTTGTTGATTACTTGACAATCAACACACAATCTCCAAGTCCCATCTTTCTTGGGTACAAGTAGAATAGGAACAGCACATGGACTCATGCTTTTTCTCACATATCCTTTGGAAATAATCTCCTTAACCTGCCTTTGAAGCTCCTTTGTCTTCTCAGGATTACTCTTATATGCTGGCCGATTAAGGATGGATGCACCTGAGATGAAATCAATTTGATGCTCAATTCCTCTATTAGGTGGCAATCCACTTGGAACATCATCAGGGAATACATCCTCAAATTCCTGCAATAGAGCAACAACAACACTAGGCAAAGATGGGTCAAACTTGTTAGTGTTAAAATAAGCCTCCTTGTACAGAAGTACGATCATAGGTTGTTTGGCATAGAATGCTCTTTTGACTTCACTCTCTTTTGCATAGAAACTTTCTCTTTGCTTCTCTTTCTTTTGTGTCATCACATTTTCTCCTCTCATTTTTCTTTTATCAATCTTTTTTTCTCCTCATAAGCTTGTTGAGGTGATAATGGTACAAGAGTGACGGGTTTTCCATTCATTACAAAGGAATATCAATTCTTGAAGCCATCATGCATAACTCGCCTGTCAAATTGTCATGGTCTTCCTAATAGAATATGGCCCACATGCATAGGTACAACATCACATAAAACTTCATCACGGTACCTTCCGATAGAAAATGATATGAGCACTTGCTTATTTACCTTGACTTCACCACTCTCATTTAACCATTAAAGCTTATATGGCCTAGGATGCTTCATAGTAGGTAAATCCAGCTTCTCAACCATAGTTGTGCTAGCAACATTAGTGCAACCCCCACCATCAATAATCATACTACATACCTTATCTTTGATGAGACACCTCGTCTGAAATATATTATCTCGTTGCACCTCATTTTAGGTATGCATTAGGATCATTCTTACCTTGGAATGGAGGAATTGTCATTTTAATATGGCCCAAATTATGGTCATAGGTGCCTTGCCTCCCAAATTCTCTTTGATCCCTTCTATTGTTAACAGTTCTGACCACGGTCGTTTGATCATCAAATTCATCATCTTCTACATCATCTTCATGGTCATAGGCATGTCTCAACTGCCTTCTTGCTTTAGGAGCCTCATATTCCCCATGCCTCCTTTGCAACTCAGCTATAGTATTAGATTGCTCCTCCATCCTCTCCCTCATATCATCAAATCTGGTATTCATACGCTCAAATTGTTGTTGCATAGCTTTGATCATGAAGGACACATCACCAGCTCCCTCTTGGGCTGCACCTTTGTCTTTGGATGTCATAGTATTACTTCTACACAAAATAATAAGATACATCACAGAGCACTCCCTCACGTGTTTCACTCAAAAGAAGGTGTCACACTCCCTCATGTTTACACTCTTTATGGCTTTTTCTTTATATGAACTTTCACTCTTGCCTTTTACCACTTGGATTTCTCCTTTCAGCTCTATAAAGAACTAAACAAAGTAAATCAAGAGTATTGATTTTGCACAAAATAAGATAAATGGCGTAGAATTGAACAAATTGGAGAACAATGAATCAAAAAAAACTAAAAAGGATATCAAGGCAAACGAATTTAATGAACTAAACTCACAAAAATCAAGATAGGGGTAGTTAAATTTAGAGGACAAACGTGGGTAACAAGACAGGAAAATGGATGGCAGAATTGGAGTTGATCAAGAAAACTTTGATATTATTATGGCAATAGGACCAAACTGTTAACTTTATCAATAACTTGAATTTGATGTTTTCTTTCTTTTCTTCTTCTTTTTTTTCTTTTTTTTTCGTTGATCCTTCCTTTTGTTTTTTGTTTTTTTTCCTTTTTCTTTTGCTCAACACAAAACAACAATAGAACACTTAGATACAGCAATTCGAATTGAAATTAGCATGTTGAGAAGGATTGCAAACAAACAGATTTGTGCATTTGAATTGTAATGCACATAATAGACAAATTGAATAGATAAAAATAAATCACAAGGTAGAAAATTGAAGAGTGAGTGGATTCAACCTGATTTAGAACCAGGCTCTGAAACCAACTGATGCGAAAAACCCCAAAAAGGCATGGCTTAGGGACCCAACGCATACAATGAATCAAAGAATAACCAGGAAAGCTAAATCAGAGTTTAATAACACAAACCCTAGACGCAATATTCAAAGGAACAAGAACCTAGGGTATTCAAGATGAATATGGATGCCACACTCCAGAAAAGAAAGGAATTGGGAGTGATAAGTTAATTTGAACGTCACAAGAAGAATTATCTCTTGATAAGTTCTTTAGTTCTTAAAAGAACTGAGGGAGAAAAACCCTTACTTTCTATTTCACTCAAAGTTGTCTGATTTCCAGAGCTTACAAGGGGTGCCTATTTATAGGCTAAGATGGCAATCCTAAAGAGGCAAAATTCCTAATTAGGAGAAATCCTTATTTTGGAGAAATTTCGGACAAATTCCAGCACATATAATGAACTCTTATTTAGGAGTGATGCTATTACTTAGTCTCACCTATTAAGTATTCCAATTATATTAATTAGGCTTGGACTCTCTTTAAAACTTGAAATCACACCACTTGAAGCTTGCTTGGCCTGAATGTCCTGAATTAGCCCATTTAGTGCTTCTTTAATCTTTTTGGCTCTAGTTCATGTTATTGGGCCTTCTGAAATGTGCAATGGACCTCTTGCATCCATTGAAGCTCTAGCTCGTGTAATTGGGCCTTCTGGAATGCAAAATCGACCTCTTGCCTCCATTAAAGCTCTAGCTTGTGTTATTGGGTCTTCTGGATTATGCAATGGACCTCTTGTACCTATTAAAGCCTTCAACCCATCATCTCCACGGTACTTATCAGTCTTTGATGATTTCTAGCATTTCTCACAAGTATTTGATGCTTAATTACTCAAAAATGAGACCATCTCTTCATTTCTTCCTAACAAGGCTCCACTTTTCGTTGTAATCACTCATTCAACCTAAAAGACCTTGAAAACAGGTTGTATGACCACATCATTCACTAAATTCATTGCAACAACCTCTTCTATACTCTCTTGGGACTAGGAATATGTTGAATTGCATTAAACAAAGTGTCTTTGATGATTTATAGCATTTCTCACAAGCATTTGATGCTTAATTACTCAAAAATGAGACCGTCTATCCATTTCTTCCTAACAACGCTCCACTTTTCATTGTAAGGGCTCATTCACCCTTAAAGATCATGAAAACTGGTTGTATGACCACATCATTCACTAAATTCATTACAACCACCTCATCTATACTCTCTTGGGATAAGGAATATGTTGAATTGCATTAAACAATGAGTCTTTGATGATTGGAAGCATTTCTCACAAGGATTTGATGCTTAATTACTCAAAAATGAGACCGTCTCTTGATTTCTTCCTAACAAGGCTCCACTTTTCGTTGTAATGACTCATTCAGACTAAAAGAACTTGGAAACAGCTTGTATGACCACATCATTCACTAAATTCATTGCAACAACCTCATCTATACTCTCTTGGGACGAGGAATATGTTGGATCGCATTAAACAAAGAGTCTTTGATGATTGATAGCATTTCTCACAAGCATTTGATGCTTAATTACTCAAAAATGAGACCGTCACTTCATTTCTTCCTAAGAAGGCTCCACTTTTCATTGTAATGACTCATTCACCCTCAAAGATCTTGAAAATAGGTTGTGTGACCACATCATTCACAAAATTCATTGCAACCACTGCATCTATTCTCTCTTGGGATGAGGAATATGTTGAATTGCATTAAACAAAGAGTCTTGATGATTGATAGCATTTCTCACAAGTATTTGGTGTTTAATTACTCAAAAATGAGACCGTCTCTTCATTTCTCCCTAACAAGGCTCCACTTTTCGTTGTAATGCCTCATTCACACTAAAAGGTCTTGAAAACAGGTTGTATGACCACATCATTCACTAAATTCATTGCAACATCCTCATCTATCCTCTCTTGGGACTAGGAATATGTTGAATTGCATTAAATAATGAGTCTTTGATGATTTCTAGCATTTCTCACAAGTATTTGATGCTTAATTACTCAAAAATGAGACCGTCACTTCATTTCTTCCTAAGAAGGCTCCACTTTTCATTGTAATGACTCATTCACCCTCAAAGATCTTGAAAATAGGTTGTGTGACCACATCATTCACAAAATTCATTGCAACCACTGCATCTATTCTCTCTTGGGATGAGGAATATGTTGAATTGCATTAAACAAAGAGTCTTTGATGATTGATAGCATTTCTCACAAGTATTTGGTGTTTAATTACTCAAAAATGAGACCGTCTCTTCATTTCTCCCTAACAAGGCTCCACTTTTCGTTGTAATGCCTCATTCACACTAAAAGGTCTTGAAAACAGGTTGTATGACCACATCATTCACTAAATTCATTGCAACATCCTCATCTATCCTCTCTTGGGACTAGGAATATGTTGAATTGCATTAAATAATGAGTCTTTGATGATTTCTAGCATTTCTCACAAGTATTTGATGCTTAATTCCTCAAAAATGAGACTGTCTCTTCATTTCTTCCTAACAAGGCTCCACTTTTCGTTGTAATCACTCATTCAACCTTAAAGATCTTGAAAACAGGTTGTATGACCACATCATTCACTAAATTCATTGCAACCACCTCATCTATACTCTCTTGGGATGAGGAATATGTTGAATTGAATTAAACAAGGAGACTTTGATGATTGATAGCTTTTCTCACAAGCATTTGATGCTTAATTACTCAAAAACAAGTCCGTCTCTTCATTTATTCCTAACAAGGTTCCACTTTTTGTTGTAGTGACTCATTCACCCTTAAAGATCTTGAAAACAGCTTGGATGACCGCATCATTCACTATATTCACTGCAACAACTCATTTCTTACAAGCGTTTGATGCTTAATTATTCAACAATGAGACCGTCTCTTTATTTCTTCCTAACAAGGCTCCACTTTTCGTTGTAATGACTCATTCACCCTTAAAGATCTTGAAAACAGGTTGTATGACCACATCATTCACTAAATTCATTGCAACAAACTCATCTGTACTCTCTTGGGACAAACAATATGTTGAATTGCATTAAACAAAGAGTCTTTGATGATTTCTAGCATTTCTCACAAGCGTTTGATGTTTAATTACTCAAAAATGAGACCGCCTCTTCATTTCTTCCTAAGAAGGCTCTACTTTTCGTTATAATGACTCATTCAACCTTAAAGATCTTAAAAACAGGTTGTATGACCACATCATTCCCTAAATTCATTGCAACCACCTCATCTATACTCTCTTGGGACGAGGAATATGTTGAATTGCATTAAACAAAGGGTCTTTGATGACTGGTAGCATTTCTCACAAGGATTTGATGCCTAATTACTCAAAAATGAGACCGTCTCTTCATTTCTTCCTAACAAGGCTCCACTTTTCATTGTAATGACTCATTCACACTTAAAGATCTTGAAAACAGCTTGTATGACCACATCATTCACTAAATTCATTGCAACAACATCATCTATACTCTCTTGGGACTAGGAATACATTGAATTGCATCAAACAAAGAGGCTTTGATGATTTATGGCATTTCTCACATGTATCTGATGCTTAATTACTCAAAAAAGACACCATCTCTTCCTTTCTTCCTAACAAGGCTCCACTTTTCGTTCTAATGACTCATTCACACTAAAAGATCTTTTAAATAGCTTGTTTAACCATATCATTCACTAAATTCATTGCAACAACCTCATGTATAATCTCTTGGGACTTGGAATATGTCGACATGGATTCAACAAAGAGTCATTGATGATTTATAGCATTTCTCACAAGCATTTGATATTTAATTACTCAAAAATGAGACCGGCTTTTCATTTCTTCATAACAAGGCTCCACTTTTCGTTGTAATGACTGATTCGCGCCAAAAGATCTTCAAAATAGCTTGTATGACCACATCATTCACTGAATTCATTGCAACAACATCATCCATACTCTCTTGGGACTAGGAATATGTTGAATTGCATTAAGCAAAGAGTCTTTGACAATTTCTAGCATTTCTCACAAGTATTTGCTGCTTAATTACTCATAAATGAGACCGTCTCTTCATTTCTTCCTAACAACGCTCCACTTCTCGTTGTAATGACTCATTCACACTTAAAGATCTTGAAAACAGCTTGTGTGACCACATCATTCACAATATTCATTGCAACAACAAGATATATACACCCTTGGGACTTGGAATCTATTGAATTGCACTAAACAATGAGTCCTTGATGATTTCTAGAATTTCTCACAAGCATTTGATGTTTAATTACCCAAAAATATGACCGTCTCTCCATTTCTTCCTCACAAGGGTCCACTTTTCGTTCTAATTGCTCATTCACACTTAAAGATCTTGAAAACAGCTTGTTTGAGCACATCATTCACTAAATTCATGGCAACAACCTCATCTATACTCTTGGGACTAGGAATATGTTGAATTGTGTTAAACATAGAGTCTTTGTCGATTTCTAGTATTTCTCACAAGTATTTGATGCTTAATTACTCAAAAATGAGACCGTCTCTTCATTTCTTCCTCACAAGGCTCCACTTTTCGTTGTAATGACTGATTCACACTTAAAGATCTTGAAAACAGCTTTTATGACCACATCATTCACTAAATTCATTGCAACAACCTCATCTATACTCTCGTAGGACTAGGTATATGTTGAATTGCATAAAACATAGAGTGTTTGATGATTTCTAGCATTTCTCACAAGTATTTGATGTTTAATTACTCAAAAATGAGACCGTCTCTTCATTTCTTCCTAACAAGGCTCCACTTTTCGTTGTAATGACTCATTCACACTTAATGATCTTGAAAACAGCTTGTATGACCACATACTAGCAATATGTAGAATTGCATCAAACAAAGAGTCTTGAATAATTTCTAGCATTTCTCACAAGTATTTGATGCTTAATTACACAAAAATAAGACCGTCACTTCGTTTCATCCTAACAAGGCTCCACTTTTCGTTGTAATGAATCATTCACACTTAAAGATCTTGAAAATAGCTTGTATGACCACATCATTCACTTAATTCATTGCAACAACCTCATCTATACTCTCTTAGGACCAGGTATATGTTGAATTGCATTGAACATAGAGTCGTTGATGATTTCTAGCATTTCTCACAAGTATTTGATGCTTAATTAATCAACAATGAGACCGTCTCTTCATTTGTTCCAAACAAGGCTCCACTTTTTGTTGTAATAACTGATTCACACTTAAAGATCTTGAAAACAGCTTGTGTGACCACATCATTCTCTAAATTCACTGCAACAGCCTCATGTACACTCTCTTGGGACTAGGAATAGGTTGAATTGTATTTAACAAAGAGTCTTTGAGGATTTATAGCATTTCTCACAAGCATTTGATGCTTAATTACTAAAAAATAAAACCGTCTCTTCATTTCTTCCTAACAAGGCCCCACTTTTCGTTGTAATGACTGATTCACACTCAAAGATCTCAAAAACAGCTTGTCTTACCACATCATTCACTAAATTCATTGCAACAACCTCATCTATACTCTCTTGGGATTAGGAATATGTTGAATTGCATTAAACATAGAGTCTTTGATGATTTCAGGCATTTCTCACAAGTTTTTGATGCTTAATTACTCAAAAATGAGACCAGTTATTCATTTCTTCCTAACAAGGCTGCACTTTTCATTGTAATTACACATTCACACTTAAAAATCTTGAAAACAGCTTATATGATCACATCTTTCGAAATATTCATTCAACTACAAGATCTATACACCCTTGGGACTTGGAATATGTTGAATTGCACTAAACAAAGAGTTTTTGATGATTTCTAGCTTTTCTCACAAGCATTTGATGGTTAATTACTCAAAAATGAGACCCTCTCTTCATCTCTTCCTAACAAGCTCCACTTTTCGTTGTAATGACCGATTCACACTTAAACATCTCGAAAACAGCTTGTCTTACCACATCATTCACTAAATTCATTGCAACAACCTCATCTATACTCTCTTGGGACTAGGAATAAGTTGAATAGCCCTAAACAAAGAGTCTTTGATGATTTCTAGCATTTCTCTCAAGTATTTGATGCTTAATTACGCAAAAATAAGACCGTCACTTTGTTTCTTCCTAACAAGGCTCCAATTTTCGTTGTAATGACTCATTCACACTTAAAGATCTTGAAAATAGCTTGTATGACCACATCATTCACTTAATTCATTGCAACAACCTCATCTATACTCTCTTGGGACCAGGTATATGTTGAATTGCATTGAACATAGAGTCGTTGATGATTTCTAGCATTTTTCACAAGTATTTGATGCTTAATTACTCAAAAATGAGACCGTCTCTTCATTTGTTCCAAACAAGGCTCCACTTTTTGTTGTAATGACAGATTCACACTTAAAGATCTTGAAAACAGCTTGTATGACCACATCATTCTCTAAATTCACTGCAACAACCTCATGTACACTCTCTTGGGACTTGGAAGAGGTTGAATTGTATTTAACAAAGAGTCTTTGAGGATTTATAGCATTTCTCACAAGCATTTGATGCTTAATTACTCAAAAATGAGACCGTCTCTTCATTTCTTCTTAACGAGGACCCACTTTTCGTTGTAATGACTGATTCACACTTAAAGATCTCAAAAACAGCTTGTCTTACCACATCATTCACTAAATTCATTGCAACAACCTCATCTATACACTCTTGGGATTAGGAATATGTTGAATTGCATTAAACATAGAGTCTTTGATGATTTCTAGCATTTCTCACAAGTTTTTGATGCTTAATCACTCAAAAATGAGACCAGTTATTCATTTCTTCCTAACAAGGCTGCACTTTCTGTTGTAATGACTCATTCACACTTAAAAATCTTCAAAACAGCTTATGTGACCACATCATTTGAAATATTCATTCAACTACAAGATCTATACACCCTTGGGACTTGGAATATGTTGAATTGCACTAAACAAAGAGTTTTTGATGATTTTTAGCTTTTCTCACAAGCATTTGATGCTTAATTACTCAAAAATGAGATCGTCTCTTCATTTCTTCCTAACAAGGCTCCACCTTTCGTTGTAATGACCGATTCACACTTAAACATCTCGAAAACAGCTTGTCTTACCACATCATTCACTAAATTCATTGCAACAACCTCATCTATACTCTCTTGGGACTAGGAATAAGTTGAATAGCCCTAAACAAAGAGTCTTTGATGATTTCTAGCATTTCTCTCAAGTATTTGATGCTTAATTACGCAAAAATAAGACCGTCACTTTGTTTCTTCCTAACAAGGCTCCAATTTTCGTTGTAATGACTCATTCACACTTAAAGATCTTGAAAATAGCTTGTATGACCACATCATTCACTTAATTCATTGCAACAACCTCATCTATACTCTCTTGGGACCAGGTATATGTTGAATTGCATTGAACATAGAGTCGTTGATGATTTCTACCATTTCTCACAAGTATTTGATGCTTAATTACTCAAAAATGAGACCGTCTCTTCATTTGTTCCAAACAAGGCTCCACTTTTTGTTGTAATGACAGATTCACACTTAAAGATCTTGAAAACAGCTTGTATGACCACATCATTCTCTAAATTCACTGCAACAACCTCATGTACACTCTCTTGGGACTAGGAATAGGTTGAATTGTATTTAACAAAGAGTCTTTGACGATTTATAGCATTTCTCACAAGCATTTGATGCTTAATTACCCAAAAATGAGACCGTCTCTTCATTTTTTCCTAACGAGGCTCCACTTTTTGTTGTAATGACTGATTCACACTTAAAGATCTCAAAAACAACTTGTCTTACCACATCATTCACTAAATTCAGTGCAACAACCTCATCTATACTCTCTTGGGACTAGGAATATGTTGAATTGCATTAAATATAGAGTCTTTGATGATTTGTAGCATTTCTCACAAGTATTTGATGCTTAATTACTCAAAAATTGGACTGGCTATTCATTTCTTCCTAACAAGGCTGCACTTTTCATTGTCATGACTCATTAACACTTAAAGATCTTGAAAACAGCTTATGTGACCACATCATTCGAAATATTCATCCAACAACAAGATCTATACACCCTTGGGACTTGGAATCTGTTGAATTGCACTAAACAAAGAGTTTTTGATCATTTCTAGCTTTTCTCACAAGCATTTGATGCTTAATTACTCAAAAATGAGACTGTCTCTTCATTTCTTCTGAACAAGGCTCCACTTTTCCTTGTAATGATTGATTCACACTGTAGGATCTTGAAAACAGCTATTATGACCACATCAATCACTAAATTCATTGCAACAACTTCATCTATACTATCTTGGGACTAGGAATATGTTGAATTTCATAAAACAAGGAGTCTTTGATGAATTCTAGCATTTCTGCCAAGTATTTGATGCTTAATTGCTCAAAAATGAGACCGTCTCTTCATTTCTTCCTAACAAGGCTCCCCTTTTTGTTGTAATGACTGATTCACACTAAAAGATCTTGAAAACCGTTTGTATGACCACATCATTCACTAAATTCACTGCAACAACGTCATCTATACTTTCTTTGGACTAGGAATATGTTGAATTGCACTAAACAAAGAGTCTTTGATGATTTCTAGCATTTCTCACGAGTATTTGATGCTCAATTTTGCAAGAATAAGACCGTCTCTTCATTTCTTCCTAACAAGGTTCCACTTTTCATTGTAATGACTCATTCAACTGGAGAGATCTTGAAAACAGTTTGTATGACCACATCATTCCCTAAATTCACTGCAACAACCTCATCTATACTCTCTTGGAACTAGGAATACGTTAAATTGCATTAAACAAAGAGTCTTTGATGATTTATAGCATTTCTCACAAGCATTTGATCCTTAATTACTCAAAAAAGAGACCATCTCTTCATCTCTTCCTAACAAGGCTCCACTTTTAGTTGTAATGACTCATTCACCCTTAAAGAACATGAAAACAGGTTGTATGACCAAATCATTCACTAAATTCATTGCAACAACTTCATCTATACTCTCTTGGGGCTAGGAATACGTTGAATTGCATTAAACAAAGAGTCTTTGATGATTTATAGCATTTCTCAAAATTATTTGATAGTTAATTACTCAAAAATGACACCGTCTCTTCATTTCTTCCTAACAAGGCTCCACTTTTCGTTGTAATGACTCATTCACACTTAAAGATCTTGAAAACAGCATGTATGACCACATCATTCACTAAATTCACTGCAACAACCTCATCTACACTCTCTTGGGACTAGGAATAATTTGAATTGCATTATACAAAGAGTCTTTGATGATTAATAGCATTTCTCACAAGTATTTGATGCTTAAATACTCAAAAACGAGACCATCTCTTCATTTCTTCCTAACAAGGCTCCACTTTTTGTTGTAATGACTCATTCACCCTTAAAGAACTTGAAAACAGCTTGTATGACCAAATCATTCACTAAATTCATTGCAACAACCTCACCTATACTCTCTTGGGACTAGGAATACATTGAATTGCATTCAACAAAGAGTCTTTGAAGATTTATAGCATTTCTCGCAAGTATTTGATGCTTAATTACTCGAAAATGAGACCGTCGCTTCATTTATTCCTAACAAGGCTCCACTTTTTGTTGTAACGACTCATTCACCCTTAAAGGACTTGAAAACAGGTTGTATGACCAAATCATTCACTAAATTCATTGCAACAACCTCATCTATACACTCTTGGGACTAGGAATACATTGAATTGCACTAAACAAAGAGTCTTTGATGATTTATAGCATTTCTCGCAAGTATTTGATGCTTAATTACTAGAAAATGAGACCGTCTCATCATTTATTCCTAACAAGGCTCCACTTTTCGTTCTAATGACTCATTCACACTTAATGATCTTCATAACAGCATGTATGACCACATCGTTCGCTAAATTCACTGCAACAACCTCATCTATACTCTCTTGGGACTAGGAATACTTTGAATTGCATTAAACAAAGAGTCTTTGATGATTTATAGCATTTCTCACAAGCATTTGATGCTTAATTACTCAAAAATGAGACCGTCTCTTCATTTCTTCCTAACAAAGCTCCACTTTTCGTTGTAATGACTCATTCACCCTTAAAGAACTTGAAAACAGGTTGTATGACCAAATCATTCGCTAAATTCATTGCAAAAAGCTCATCTATACTCTCTTGGGGCTAGGAATACATTGAATTGCATTAAACAAAAAGTCTTTGATGATTTATAGCATTTCTCGCAAGTATTTGATGCTTAATTACTAGAAAATGAGACCGTCTCATCATTTATTCCTAACAAGGCTCCACTTTTCATTCTAATGACTCATTCACACTTAATGATCTTTAAAACAGCATGTATGACCACATCATTCGCTAAATTCACTGCAACAACCTCATCTATACTCTCTTGGGACTAGGAATACTTTGAATTGCATTAAACAAAGAGTCTTTGATGATTTATAGCATTTCTCACAAGTATTTGATGCTTAATTACTCAAAAATGAGACCGTCTCTTCATTTCTTCCTAACAAAGCTCCACTTTTCGTTGTAATGACTCATTCACCCTTAAAGAACTTGAAAACAGGTTGTATGACCAAATCATTCGCTAAATTCATTGCAAAAAGCTCATCTATACTCTCTTGGGGCTAGGAATACATTGAATTGCATTAAACAAAAAGTCTTTGATGATTTATAGCATTTCTCGCAAGTATTTGATGCTTAATTACTAGAAAATGAGACCGTCTCATCATTTATTCCTAACAAGGCTCCACTTTTCGTTCTAATGACTCATTCACACTTAATGATCTTCAAAACAGCATGTATGACCACATCGTTCGCTAAATTCACTGCAACAACCTCATCTATACTCTCTTGGGACTAGGAATACTTTGAATTGCATTAAACAAAGAGTCTTTGATGATTTATAGCATTTCTCACAAGTATTTGATGCTTAATTACTCAAAAATGAGACCGTCTCTTCATTTCTTCCTAAGAAAGCTCCACTTTTCGTTGTAATGACTCATTCACCCTTAAAGAACTTGAAAACAGGTTGTATGACCAAATCATTCGCTAAATTCATTGCAAAAAGCTCATCTATACTCTCTTGGGGCTAGGAATACATTGAATTGCATTAAACAAAAAGTCTTTGATGATTTATAGCATTTCTCGCAAGTATTTGATGCTTAATTACTAGAAAATGAGACCGTCTCATCATTTATTCCTAACAAGGCTCCACTTTTCGTTCTAATGACTCATTCACACTTAATGATCTTCAAAACAGCATGTATGACCACATCGTTCGCTAAATTCACTGCAACAACCTCATCTATACTCTCTTGGGACTAGGAATACTTTGAATTGCATTAAACAAAGAGTCTTTGATGATTTATAGCATTTCTCACAAGTATTTGATGCTTAATTACTCAAAAATGAGACCGTCTCTTCATTTCTTCCTAAGAAAGCTCCACTTTTCGTTGTAATGACTCATTCACCCTTAAAGAACTTGAAAACAGGTTGTATGACCAAATCATTCGCTAAATTCATTGCAAAAAGCTCATCTATACTCTCTTGGGGCTAGGAATACATTGAATTGCATTAAACAAAAAGTCTTTGATGATTTATAGCATTTCTCGCAAGTATTTGATGCTTAATTACTCGAAAATGAGACCGTCTCATCATTTATTCCTAACAAGGCTCCACTTTTTGTTCTAATGACTCATTCACACTTAAAGATCTTCAAAACAGCATCTATGACCACATCATTCGCTAAATTCACTGTGACAACCTCATCTATACTCTCTTGGGACTAGGAATACTTTGAATTGCATTAAACAAAGAGTCTTTGATGATTTATAGCATTTCTCACAAGTATTTGATGCTTAATTACTCAAAAATGAGACCGTCTCTTCATTTCTTCCTAACAAAGCTCCACTTTTCATTGTAATGACTCATTCACCCTTAAAGAACTTGAAAACAGGTTGTATGACCAAATCATTCGCTAAATTCATTGCAAAAAGCTCATCTATACTCTCTTGGGGCTAGGAATACATTGAATTGCATTAAACAAAAAGTCTTTGATGATTTATAGCATTTCTCGCAAGTATTTGATGCTTAATTACTCGAAAATGAGACCGTCTCATCATTTATTCCTAACAAGGCTCCACTTTTCGTTCTAATGACTCATTCACACTTAAAGATCTTCAAAACAGCATCTATGACCACATCATTCGCTAAATTCACTGCGACAACCTCATCTATACTCTCTTGGGACTAGGAATACTTTGAATTGCATTAAACAAAGAGTCTTTGATGATTTATAGCATTTCTCAGAAGTATTTGATGCTTAATTACTCAAAAATGAGACCGTCTCTTCATTTCTTCCTAACAAGGCTCCACTTTTCATTGTAATGACTCATTCACCCTTAAAGAACTTGAAAACAGGTTGTATGACCAAATCATTCGCTAAATTCATTGCAACAAGCTCATCTATGCTCTCTTGGGGTTAGGAATACATTGAATTGCATTAAAAAAAAAGTCTTTGATGATTTATAGCATTTCTCGCAAGTATTTGATGCTTAATTACTAGAAAATGAGACCGTCTCATCATTTATTCCTAACAAGGCTCCAGTTTTCATTGTAATGACTCATTCACACTTAATGATCTTCAAAACAGCATGTATGACCACATCATTCGCTAAATTCACTGCAACAACCTCATCTATAGTCTCTTGGGACTAGCAATACTTTGAATTGCATTAAACAAAGAGTCTTTGATGTTGTGTGAATGATGCAATCATACAAGCTGTTTTCAAGACCTTTAAGTGTGAAGGAGTCATTACAACAAAAAGTGGAGCCTTGTTAGGAAGAAATGAAGAGATGGTCTCATTTTTGAGTAATTAAGCATTTTAGGAAGAATGAAGAGGCGGTCTCATTTATGAGTAATTAAGCATCAAATACTTGTGAGAAATGCTAGAAATGATCAAAGACTCTTTGTTTAATGCAATTCAACAGATTCCTACTCCCAAGGGTGTATATATGTGGTTGTTGTAGTGAATATAGTGAATGATGTGGTCATACAAGCTGCTTTCAAGATCTTTAAGTGTGAATGAATCATTACAACTAAAAGTGGAGCCTTGATAGGAAGAAATGAAGAGACAGTCTCATTTTTGAGTAATTAAGCATCAAATGCTTGTGGGAAATACTATAAATCATCAAATACTCTTTGTTTAATGCAATTCAACATATTCCTAAACCCAAGAGAGTATAGATGAGGTTGTTGCAATGAATTTAGTGAATGATGGGTTCATACAAGCTGTTTTCAAGATCCTTATGTGTGAATGAGTCATTACAACAAAAAGTGGAGCCTTGTTAGGAAGAAATGAAGAGACGGTCTCATTTTTGAGTAATTAAGTATCAAATACTTGTGAGAAATGCGAGAAATCATCAAAGACTCTTGGTTTAAATGCAATTCAACATATTCCTAGACCCAAGAGAGTATAGATGAGGTTGTTGCAATGAATTTAGTGAATGATGGGGTCATAGAAGCTGTTTTCAAGATCTTTATGTGTGAATGAGTCATTACAACGATATGTGGAGCCTTGTTAGTAAGAAATGAAGAGACAGCCTCATTTTTTAGTAATTAAGCATCAAATACTTGTCAAAAATGCTAGAAATCATCAAAGAATCTTTGCTTAATGCAATTATACATATTCTTAGTCCCAAGAGACTATAAATGAGGTTCTTGCACTAAATTTAGTGAATGATGTGGTCAAACAAGGTGTTTTCAGATCATTAAGTGTGAATTGAGTCATTATAATGAAAAGTGGTGCCTTGTCAGGAAGAATCGAGAGACGGTCTCATTTTTTGAGTAATTATGCATCAAATGCTTGTGAGAAATGCTAGAAATCATCAAAGACTCTTTGTTTAATGAAATTCAATAGATTTCCAGTCCCAAGGGTGTATATATGTGGTTGTTGCAGGTGAATATTTGTGAATGATGCGGTCATACAAGCTGTTTTCAAAGATCTTTAAGTGTGAATGAGTCATTACAGGCGAAAAGTGGAATCTTGTTTCGGAGGAAATGAAGAGATGGTCTTGTTAGGAGGAAATGAAGAGATGGTCTCATTTTTGAGTAATTAAGCATCAAATGCTTGTGAGAATGCTAGAAATCATCAAAGACTCTTTGTTTAATGCAATTCAACAGATTCCTAGTCCCAAGGGTGTATATATGTGGTTGTTGCAGTGAATATTGTGAATGATTGGGTCATACAAGCTGTTTTCAAGATCTTAAAGTGTGAATGTGTCATTACAAAGAAAGTGGAACCTTGTTAGGAAGAAATGAAGAGACGGTCTCATTTTTTAGTATTAAGCATCAAATACTTGTGAGAAATGCTAGAAATCATCAAGGACTTTTTGTTTAATGCAATTCAACATATTCCTAGTCCCAAGAGAGTATTGATGAGGTTGTTGCTGTGAATATAGGGAATGACGTGGTCATCCAAGCTGTTTCAAGACCTTTTAGTGTGAATGAGTCATTAAACGAAAAGTGGAGCCTTGTTGGGAAGAAATGAAGAGATGGTCACTTTTTTGAGTTATTAAGTATCAAATACTTGTGAGAAAATTCTAGAAATCATCAAAACTCTTTGTTAATGGAATTCAACAGATTCCTAGTCCCAAGGGTGTATATATGTGGTTGTTGCAGTGAATATAGGGAATGATGTGATCAATCCAAGCTGTTTT
>JAIRCJ010000532.1:18515-38355 GCA_020883675.1 Bruguiera gymnorhiza | reverse complement strand
GGTCATACAAGCTGTTTTCAAGATCTTTAAGTGTGAATGAGTCATTACAACGAAAAGTATGGCCTTGCTAGGAAGAAATGAAGAGACGGTCTCATTTTTAAGTAATTAAGCATCAAATACTTGTGAGAAATGCTAGAAATCATCAAAGACTCCTTATTTAATGCAATTCAACAAATTCCTAGTTCCAAGGGTGTATATATGTGGTTGTTGCAGTGAATATAGTGTATGATGTGGTCATACAAGCTGTTTTCAAGATCTTTAAAAGTGAATGAGTCATTGCAACAAAAGGAGGAGCCTTGTTAGGAAGAAATGAAGGGAGACTCTTAGTATTCAGCAATTGAATGGAAAATACTTGTAAGAAATGCTAATCAACATCAAGGTATCATTGTTAAATGAAATTCAAGGCATTCACTGTTTCAAGCGAGTATAGATGTGCTAGTTCCAATGAATATGGTGCCTTTTGTGGGCTAACAAGATATTTTCATGATCATTAATTGTGAATGAGCTTTTAGAACAAAAGGAGCTGCCTTGTTAGGAAGAAATGGAGGGAGGGTATCAGTATTAAGCAATTGAACTGAAAATACTTGAAAGAAATCCTAATCATCATCCAAGACTCATTGTTGAATGAAATTCAAGGCATTACCCCTTCCAAGGGAGTATAGATGTGGGGGTTCTCTTGAATATGGTGTCTTTTGTGGGAAAATAAGCTATTTTCATGATAATTAAGTGTGAATGAGCTATTATAACAGAAGGAGGTGCCTTGTTCGGAAGAAATGGAGAGAGGCTCAATGTGTTCAGCAATTGAATGGAAAATAATTGTAAGAAATGCTAATCATCATCAAAGTCTCATTGTTGAATGAAATTCAAGGCATTGCCCGTTCCAAGGGAGTATAGATGTGCTGGTTCTCATGACTATGGTGCCTTTTGTGGGCAAACAAGCTATTTTCATGGTAATTAAGTGCGAATGAGATATTACAACACACGGAGGAGCCTTGTTAGGAAGAACTGAGCAGAGGGTCTAAGCATTCAGCAATTGAACGGAAAATACTTGTAAGAAATGTTAATCATCATCAAAGACTCATTGTTGAATGAAATTCAAGGCATTGCCCGTTCCAAGGGAGTATAGATGTGCTGGTTCTCATGAATATGGTGCCTTTTGTGGACAAACAAGCTATTTTCAAGATCATGAACCGTCAATGAGGTATTACAACAAAAGGAGGTGCCTTGCTAGGAAGAAATGAAGAGTGGGTCTTAATATTCGGCAATTGAACGGAAAATACTTGTAAGAAATGCAAATCATCATCAAAGACTCATTGTTGAATGAAATTCAAGGCATTGCCAGTTCCAAGGGAGTATAGATGTGCTGGTTCTCATGAATATGGTGCCTTTTGTGGGCAAACAAGCTATTTTCATGATCATTAAGTGTGTATGAGCTATTACAACAAAAGGAGGTGCCTGGTTTGCAAGAAATGAAGAGTGGGTCTTAGTATTCAGCAATTGAACGGAAAATACTTGTAAGAAATGCTAATCATCATCAAAGACTCATTGTTGAATGAAATTCAAGGCATTGCCGGTTCCAAGGGAGTATAGATGTGCCAGTTCTCATGAATATGGTGCCTTTTGGGGGCAAACAATCTATTTTCATGATCATTAAGTGTGAATGAGCTATTACAATAAAAGGAGGTACCTTGTTAGGAAGAGATGAAGAGTGGGTTTCAGTATTCAGCAATTGAACGGAAAATACTTGGAAGAAATGCTAATCACCATCAATGACTCTTTGTTGAATGAAATTCAAGGCTTTGCCTATTCCAAGGAAGTATAGATGTGCTGGTTCTCATGAATATGGCGCCTCTTGTGGGCAAACAAGCTATTTTCATGATCATTAAGTGTGAATGAGCTATTACAACAAAAGACGGTGCCTTGTTAGGAAGCAAATGAAGAGTGGGTCTCAGTATTCCGCAATTGAACGGAAAATACCTGTAAGAAATGCTAATCATCATCAAAGAAATTTTGTTGAACGAAATTCAAGGCAAGTATAGATGTGCTGGTTCTCATGAATATGGTGCCTTTTGTGCGCAAACAAGCTATTTTCATGATAATTAAGTGTGAAGGGGAAATTACAACAAAAGGAGGATCCTTGTTAGGAAGAAATGAAGAGAGGGTCTCAGTATTAAGCAATTGAACGAAAAATACTTGTAAGAAATGCTAATCATCATCAAAGACTCATTGTTGAATGAAATTCAAGTAATTGCCCATTCCAAGGGATTATAGATGTGCTGGTTCTCATGAATATGGTGCATTTTATCGGCAAACAAGCTATTTTCATGATCATGAAGCGTGAATGAGCTCTTACAACAAAAGGAGGTGCTTTGTTTGGAAGAAATGAAGAGCGGGTCTTAGTATTCAGCAATTGAAGAGAAAATAACTGTAAGAAATGCTGATCATCATCAAAGACTCATTGTTGAATGAAATTCAAGGAATTGCCCATTCCGAGGGACTATAGATGTGCTGGTTCTCATGAATATGGTGCATTTTATCAGCAAACAAGCTATTTTCATGATCATGAAGCGTGATTGAGCTCTTACAATAAAAGGAGGTGCCTTGTTCGGAAGAAATGAAGAGTGGGTCCCAGTATTCAGCAATTGAAGAGAAAATAACTGTAAGAAATGCTAATCATCATCAAAGACTCATTGTTGAATGAAATTCAATGCATTTCCCGTTCCAAGCAAGTATAGATGTGCTGGTTCTCATGAATATGGTGCCTTTTGTTGGAAAACAAGCTATTTTCAGGATCTTTCAGTGGGAATGAGCTATTACAACAAAAGAAGGTGCCTTGTTAGGAAGCAAATGCAGAGTGGATCTCAGTATTCCACAATTGAATGGAAAATACTTGTAAGAAATACTAATCGTCATCAAAGACTCATTGTTTAATGAAATTCAAGGCATTGCCCGTTCCAAGGGAGTATGGATGTGCTGGTTCTCATGAATATCGTGCCTTTTGGGGCAAACAAGCTATTTTCATGATCATTAAGTGTGTTTGACCTATTACAACAAAAGGAGGCGCCATGTCAGGAAGAATTGAAGAGTGGGTCTCAGTATTCAGCAATTAAAAGGAAAATACTTGGAAGAAATGCTAATCATCATCAAAGACTCATTGTTGAATGAAATTCAAGGCATTGCCCATTCCGACAGAGTATAGATGTGCTGGATCTCATGAATATGGTGCCTTTTGCGGGCAAACAAGCTATTTTCATGATCATGAAGCGTGAATGAGCTATTACAACAAAAGGAGGTGCCTCGTTTGGAAGAAATGAAGAGTGGGTCTCAGTATTCAGCAATTGAACAAAAAATACCTGTAAGAAATGTTAATCATCATCAAAGACTCATTGTTGAATGAAATTCAAGGCATTGCATGTTCCAAGGGGATATAGATGTGCTGCTTCTCATGAATATGGTCCCTTTTGTGGGCAAACAAGCTATTTTCATGACAATTAAGTGTGAATGGGAAATTACAACAAAAGGACGGTCCTTGTTAGGAGGAAATGAAGAGAGGGTCTCAGTATTCAGCATTTGAACGGAAAATACTTGTAAGAAATGCTAATCATCATCAAAGACTCATTGTTGAATGAAATTCAAGGCATTGCCCGTTCCGACAGAGTATAGATGTGCTGGATCTCATGAATATGGTGCCTTTTGCGGGCAAACAAGCTATTTTCATGATCATGAAGCGTGAATGAGCTATTACAACAAAAGGAGGTGCCTCGTTTGGAAGAAATGAAGAGTGGGTCTCAGTATTCAGCAATTGAACGGAAAATACTTGTAAGAAATACTAATCATCATCAAAGACTCATTGTTGAATGAAATTCAAGGCATTGCCCGTTCCAAGGGAGTATAGATGTGCTGGTTCTCATGTATATGGTGCCTTTTGTGGGCAAACAAGCTATTTTCATGATCATTAAGTGTGTATGAGCTATTACAACAAAAGGAGGTGCCTTGTTAGGAAGAAATGAAGAGTGGGTCTCAGTATTCAGCAATTGAACGGAAAATACTTTTTAGAAATGCTAATCATCATCAAAGACTCATTGTTGAATGAAATTCAAGACATTGCCCATTCCAAGGGAGTATCAATGTGCTGGTTCTCATGAATATGGTGCCTTTTGTCGGCAAACAAGCTATTTTCATGGTCATGAAGCATGAATGAGCTATTACAACAAAAGGAGGTGCCTTGTTAGGAAAAAATGAAGAGTGGGTCTCAGTATTCTGCAATGGAACAGAAAATACTTGTAAGAAATGCTAATCATCATCAAAGACTCATTGTTGAATGAAATTCAAGGCATTGCCCTTTCCGAGGGAGTATAGATGTGCTGGGCCTCATGAATATGGTGCCTTTTGCTGGCAAACAAGCTATTTTCATGATCATGAAGCATGAATGAGCTATTACAACCAAAGGAGGTGCCTCATTTGGAAGAAATGAAGAGTGGGTCTCAGTATTCTGCAATGGAACAGAAAATACTTGTAAGAAATGCTAATCATCGTCAAAGACTCATTGTTGAATGAAATTCAAGGCATTGCATGTTCCAAGGCAGTTTAGATGTGCTGGTTCTCATGAATATGGTGCCTTTTGTGGGCAAACAAGCTATTTTCATCACAATTAAGTGTGAATGGGAAATTACAACAAAAGGACGGTCCTTGTTAGGAGGAAATGAAGAGAGGGTCTCAATATTCAGCATTTGAACGGAAAATACTTGTATGAAATGTTAATCTTCATGAAAGACTCATTGTTGAATGAAATTCAAGGCATTGCCTTTTCCAAGGGAGTATAGATGTGCTGGTTCTCATGAATATGGTGCCTTTTGTCAGCAAACAAGCTATTTTCTTGATCATGAACCGTGAATGAGGTATTACAACAAAAGGAGGTGCCTTGTTAGGAAGAAATGAAGAGTGGGTCTCAGTATTCAGCAATTGAACGGAAAATACTTGTAAGAAATTCTAATCATTATTCAAGACTCATTGTTGAATGAAATTCAAGGCATTGCCCGTTCCAAGGGTGTATAGATGTGCTAGTTCTCATGAATATGGTTCCTTTTGTGGGCAAACAAAAAAAGGTGCCTTGTTAGGAAGAAATGACAAGTGGGTCTCTGTATTCAGCAATTGAACGGGAAATACTTGTAAGAAATGCTAATTATCATCGAAGTCTCATTGTTGAATGAAATTCAAAGCATTGCCCATTCCAAGGGAGTATCGATGTGCTGGTTCTCATGAATATGGTGCCTTTTGTCATCAAACAAGCTATTTTCATGATCATGAAGCATGAATGAGCTATTACAACAAAAGGAGGTGCCTTGCTAGGATGAAATGAAGAGTGGATCTCAGTATTCAGCAATTGAACGGAAAATACTTGTCGGAAATGCTAATCATCATCAAAGACTCATTGTTGAATGAAATTCAAGGCATTGCCGGTTCTAAGGGTGTATAGATGTGCTGGTTCTCATGAATATGGTGCCTTTTAGGGGCAAACAATCTATTTTCATGATCATTAAGTGTGAATGAGCTATTACAACAAAAAGAGGTGCCTTGTTAGGAAGAAATGAAGAGTGGGTCTCAGTGTTCCACAATTGAACGGGAAATACTTGTAAGAAATGCTAATCGTCATCAAAGACTCATTGTTGAATGAAATTCAAGGCATTGCCCATTCCAAGGGGGTATAGATGTGCTGGTTCTCACGAATATTGTGCCTTTTATGGGCAAACAAGCTATTTTCATGATAATTAAGTGCGAATGAGATATTGCAACAAAATGAGGAGCCTTGTTAGGAAGAAATGAACAGAGGGTCTCAGTATTCAGCAATTGAACGGAAAATACTTGTAAGAAATTCTAATCATCATCAAAGACTCATTGTTGAATGAAATTCAAGGCATTGCCCATTCCAAGGGGGTATAGATGTGCTGGTTCTCACAAATATTGTGCCTTTTATGGGCAAACAAGCTATTTTCATGATAATTAAGTGCGAATGAGATATTGCAACAAAATGAGGAGCCTTGTTAGGAAGAAAGGAACAGAGGGTCTCAGTATTCAGCAATTGAACGAAAAATATTTGTACGAAATTCTAATCATCATCAAAGACTCATTGTTGAATGAAATTCAAGGCATTCCCCCTTCCAATGGAGTATAGATGTGCTGGCTCTCTTGAATATGATGCCTTTTGTGGGCAAACAAGCTATTTTCATGATCATTAAGTGTGTAGGAGCTATTACAACAAAAGGAGGAGCCTTGTTAGGAAGAAATGAAGAGTGGGTCTCAGTATTCAGCAATTCAACAGAAAATACTTGTAAGTAATCATCATCAAAGACTCATTGTTGAATGAAATTCGAGGCATTGCCTGTTCCAAGGGAGTATAGATGTGCTGGGTCTCATGAATATGGTGTCTTTTGCGGGCAAACAAGCTATTTTCATGATCATTATGTGTGAATGAGCTATTACAATAAAAGGAGGTGCCTTGTCAGGAGGAAATGAAGAGAGGGTCTCAGTCTTCAGCAATTCAACAGAAAATACTTGTAAGAAATGCTAATCATCATCAAAGACTCATTATTGAATGAAATTCAAGGCATTCCCTCTTCCAATGGAGTATAGATGTGCCGGCTCTCATGAATATGGTGCCTTTTGTGGGTAAACAAGCTATTTTCATCATCATTATGTGTGAATGAGATATTACAACAAAAGGAGGAGCCTTGTTAGGAAGAAATGAAGAGAGGGTCTCAATATTCAGCAATTGAACGAAAAATACTTGTAAGAAATGCTAATCATCATCATAGACTCATTGTTGAATGCAATTCAAGGCATTGCCCGTTCCAAGGGAGTATAGATGTGTTAGTTCTCATGAATATGATGCATTTTGTGGGCAAACAAAATTAAATCTTCCATCTAGGGCTATATGCATAACACAACTTTAAATATTAGGATTGCAAGTTATAATATTCATCCACTAAAGTTTATTTTATGAAATTGGGTCCATTACTTGTATTTTTGTTCAATTAACATATTCAAATATTATATTTTTCACATATTATATTTTTCTCACCAATTAAATCAAACGACATTAACAATAAATTTAAAATCAAAATATTTCAATTTTTCTATTTTTAGAATTTTAAAATCTGCTAGGGATAAATGAATTGTCAATACTTTGTTGAATTTAAATTTTGCAATTTTTTGAATTGTCTCCTTTGCCCCGATGCAATTTGAAATGAATTATATAATCTTCTAGCAAATTACTTAAGAAAAAGCCAAACCAATGGACTTTAATCAGAAGGTTCTGCACTCCCACCTATGGATATATGCTTAACATAACATTAAAACTTGGAATTTCTATTTATAATATTCATCAACTAAGGTGTATTTTATGCAATTAAGTCCATTACTTGTATGTTTGTTCAATTAACATATTCACATATTATATTTTTCGCACCAATCAAATCAAACGCCATTAACAATAAATTTAAAAATCAAAATATTTCAATTTTGCAATTTTTAAAATTTTAAAATCTGCTAGGGATAAATGAATTGTCAATATTCTATTGAATTTAAATTTTGCAATTTTTTGAATTGTCTCGTTTGCCTCAACGCAATTTCAAATGATTTGTATAATTTTCAGGCAAATTACTTAAGAAAAAGCAAAAACAATAGACTGTAATAAGAAGGTTCTGCACTCCTATCTTCCATCTAAGGATATATGCGTAATACAACATTGAATCTTAGGATTGCAAGTTATAATATTCATTCACTAAATTGTATTTTATGCAATTGGGTCCATTACTTGTATTTTTGTTCAATTAACATATTCAAATATTATATTTTTCACATATTATATTTTTCTTACCAATTAAGTCAAACGACATTAATAATAAATTTAAAAATCAAAATTTTTCAATTTTGCAATTTTAAGAATTTTAAATTCTACTTAGGATAAATGAATATTCAATACTCTGTTGAATTTATATTTTGCAATATTCTGAATTGTCTCCTTTGCCTCAACGCAATTTGAAATGATTTATATAATCTTCAGGCAAATTACTTAAGAAAAAGCAAAAGCAATAGACTGTAACAAGAAGGTTCTGCACTCCATCTAGGGATATATGCTTAACACAACTTTGAAACGTGGGATTGCTATTTATAATATTCATCCACTAAAGTATATTTTATGCAATTGGGTTCATTACTTGTATTTTTGTTCAATCAACATATTAAAATATTATATTTTTCACATATTATATTTTTCTCACCAATGAAGCCAAACGACATTAACAATAAATTTAAAAATCAAAATATTTCAATTTTGCAATTTTTAGAATTTTAAAATCTGTTAGGGATAAATGAATTATCAATAATCTGTTGAATTTAAATGTTGCAATTTTTTGAATTGTCTCCTTTGCCTCAACGCTATTTGAAATGATTTATATAATCTTCTGGCAAATTACTTAAGAAAAAACCAAAGCAATTAAGTTCATTACTTGTATTTTTGTTCAATTAACTTATTAAAATATTGCATTTTTCTTACCAATCAAATCTAACGACATTAACAACAAATTTAAAAATCAAAATATTGCAATTTTGCAATTTTTAGTATTTTGAAATCTGCTAGGGATAAATAAATTATCAATAATCTGCAGAATTATAATTTTGCAATTTTCTTAATCGTCTCCTTTGCCTCAATGCAATTTGAAATGATTTATAGAATTATTGTCTTCAAACAAATTACTTAAGAAAAAGGAAAAGCAATGGACTCAAATAAAATGGTTCCCCAATCCCATCTAGGGATATATGCTTCACACAACTTTGAAACGTGAGATTGCTATTTATAATATCCATCCACTAAAGTCTCTTTTATGCAATTGAGTCCATTACTTGTATTTTTGTTCAATTAACATATTCAAATATTATATTTTTCACATATTATATTTTTCTTACCAATTAAATCAAACGACACTAACAATAAGTTTAAAGATCAAAATATTTCAATTTTGCAATTTTTAGAATTTTAAATTCTACTAGGGATAAATGAATTGTCAATACTCTGTTGAATTTAAATTTTGCAATTTTTTGAATTGTTCCTTTTGCCTCAACGCTATATAAATGATTTATATAATCTTCTGGCAAATTACTTAAGAAAAAGCCAAAGCAATGGACTGTAATCAGGAGGTTTTGCACTCCCACCTAGGGATGCATGCTTAACACAACATTGAAACTTGTAATTGCTTTTTATAATATTCATCTACTAAAGTGTATTTTATACAATTGAGTCCATTACTTGTATTTTTGTTCAATTAATGTATTCACATATTATATTTTTCCCACCAATCAAATCAAATGACATTAACAAGAAATTTAAAAATCAAAATATTGCATTTTTGCAATTTTTGAAAATTTACAATCTGCTAGGGATAAATCAATTGTCAATACACTGTTGAATTTAAATTTTGCAATTTTTTGAATTGTCTCCTTTGCCTCAACGCAATTTGAAATGATTTATATAATCTTATGGCAAATTACTTAAGAAAAAGTCAAAGCAATGGACTGTCTTCAGAAGGTTCTGCACTCCCATCTAGGGATATATACTTAACACAACATTGAAACTTGGAATAGCTATTTGTAATATTCATCCACTAAAGTGTATTTATGTCATTGAGTCCATTACTTGTATTTTTGTTCAATTAACGTGTTCAAATATTATATTTTTCTCACCAATCAAATCAAACGACATTAACAATAAATTTAGAAATCAAAATATTGCATTGTTGCAATTTTTAGAATTTTAAAATCTATTAGGGATAAATGAATTGTCCATACTCTGTTGAATTTAAATTTTGCAATTTTCTAAATTGTCTCCTTTGCCTCAATGCAATTTGAAATGATTTATATAATCATCAGACAAATTACTTAAGAAAAAGCAAAAGCAATGGACTATAATAACAAGGTTCTGCACTCCCATCTTGGGATATATGCCAAGCATAACATTGAAACTTGGAATTGCTATTTATAATATTCATCCAATAACGTGCATTTTATGGAATTGTGTCCATTACTTGTATTTTTGTTCAATTAACTTATTAAAAGATTGCATTTTTCTCACCAATCAAATCGAATGACATTAACAATAAATTTAAAAATCAAAATATTGCATTTTTGCAATTTTTAGAATTTTAAAATCAGTTAGGGATAAATCATTTGCCAATAACTCGCAGAATTATAATTTTGCAATTTTCTTAATTGTCTCCTTTGCGTCAATGCAATTTGAAATGATTTATAGAATTCTTATCTTCCAACAAATTAATAAAAAAAAAAGGAAAAGCAATGGACTCAAATAAGATGGTTCCCCACTCCCATCTAGGCATATATGCTTCACACAACTTTGAAACTTGAGATTGCTATTTATAATATTCATCCACTAAAGTGTCTTTTATCCAATTAAGTCCATTACTTGTATTTTTGTTCACTTAACATATTCAAATATTATATTTTTCACATATTATATTTTTCTCACCAATTAAATCAAACGATATTAACAATAAATTTAAAGATCAAAATATTTCAATTTTGCAATTTTTAGAATTTTAAATTTTATTAGGGATAAATGAATTGTCAATGCTCTGTTGAATTTAAATTTTCCAATTTTTTGAATTATCTCCTTTGCCTCAACGCAATTTGAAATGATTTATATAATCTTCTGGCAAATTACTTAAGAAAAAGAAAAAGCAATGGATTGTAACAAGAAGGTTCTGCACTTCCATCTAAGGATATATGCGTAACACAACATTAAAACATGGGATTGATATTTATAATATTCATCCACTAAAGTGTATTTTATGCAATTGAGTCCATTACTTGTATTTTTCTTCGATTAACTTCTTAAAACATTGCATTTTTGTCACCAATCAAATCTTACGATATTAACAATAAATTTAAAAATCAAAATATTTCAATTTTTCAATTTTTAGAATTTTAAAATCTGCTAGGGATAAATGAATTGTCAATATTCTATTGAATTTAAATTTTGCAATTTTTTGAATTGTCTCGTTTGCCTCAATGCAATTTGAAATGATTTATATAATCTTCAGGCAAATTACTTAAGAAAAAGCAAAAACAATTGGCTGTAATAAGAAAGTTTTACACTCCCATCTTCCATTTAGGGATATATGCGTAACATAACATTGAATCTTAGGATTGCAAGTTATAATATTCATCCAATAAACTATATTTTATGCAATTAGGTCCATTACTTGTATTTTTGTTCAATTAACATATTCAAATATTATATTTTTCACATATTATATTTTTCTCACCAATTAAGTCAAACGACATTAACAATAAATTTAAAAATCAAAATATTTCAATTTTCAATTTTTAGAATTTTAAATTCTGTTAAGGATAAATAAATTGTCAATGCTTTGTTGAATTTAAATTTTGCAATATTTTGAATTGTCTCCTTTGCCTCAACGCTATTTGAAATGATTTATATAATTTTCAGGCAAATTACTTAAGAAAAAGCAAAAGCAATGGACTGTAATAGAAAGGTTCTGCACTCCCATCTTGGGATATATGCATAACAAAACATTGAATCTTGGGATTGCAAGTTATAATATTCATCCACTAAAGTGTATTTTGTGCAATTGGGTCCATTACTTGTATTTTTGTTCAATTAACATATTCAAATATTATATTTTTCACATATTTTGTGTTTCTCACCAATTAAATCAAACGACATTAACAATAAATTTAAAAATCAAAATATTTCAATTTTCAATTTTTAGAATTTTAAAATTTGCTAGAGATAAATGAATTGTCAATACTATGTTGAATTTAAATTCTGTAACATTCTGAATTGTCTTCTTTGCTTCAATGTAATTTGAAATGATTTATATAATCTTCTGGCAAATTTCTTAAGGAAAAGCCAAAGCAATGGACTGTAATCAGAAAGTTCTACACTCCCATCTTGAGAAATATGCTTAACGCAACATTGAAACTTGGGATTGCTATTTATGATATTCATTCACTAACGTGCATTTTATGGAATTGAGTCCATTACTTGTATTTTTGTGCAACTAACTTATTCAAATATTGTATTTTTCTCACCAATCAAATCTAACGACATTAACAACAAATTTAAAAATCAAAATATTGTAGTTTCGCAATTTTTAGTATTTTAAAATCTGCTAGGGATAAATAAATTGTCAATAATTTGCAGAATTATAATTTTGCAATTTTCTTAATTGTCTCCTTTGCCTCAATGCAATTTCAAATGGTTTATAAAATTATTGTCTTTAGACAAATTACTTAAGAAAAAGGAAAAGCAATGGACTCAAATAAGATGGTTCTCCACTCCCATCTAGGCATATATGCTTCACACAACTTTGAAACTTGGGATTGCTATTTATAATATTCATCCACTAAAGTTTCATTTATCCAAGTGAGTCCATTACTTGTATTTTTGTTCAATTAACATATTCAAATATTATATTTTTCACATATTACATTTTTCTCACCAATTAAATCAAACGACATTAACAATAAATTTAAAGATCAAAATATTTCAATTTTGCAATATTTATAATTTTAAATTCAACTAGGGATAAATGAATTGTCAATGCTCTGTTGAATTTAAATTTTCCAATTTTCTGAATTGTCTCCTTTGTCTCAACGCAATTTGAAACGATTTATATAATTTTCAGGCAAATTACTTAAGAAAAAGCAAAAGCAATGGACTGTAACAAGAAAGTTCTCCACTCCCATCTAGGGATATATGCTTAACACAACATTGAAACGTGGGATTTCTATTTATAATATTCATCCACTAAAGTATATTTTATGCAATTGAGTCCATTACTTGTATTTTTGTTCAATTAACTTATTCAAATATTATATTTTTCTCGCCAATCAAATTAAACGACATTAATAATAAATTTAAAAATCAAAATATTGCATTTTTGCAATTTTTAGAATTTTAAAATCTGCTAGGGATAAATGAATTGTCAATACTTGTTGAATTTAAATTTTGCAATTTTCTAAATTGTCTCGTTTGCCGCAACGCAATTTGAAATGGTTTATATAATTTTCAGGCAAATTACTTAAGACAAAGCAAAAGCAATGGACAGTAATAAGAAGGTTCTGCACTCCCATTTATGGATATATACATAACACAACATTGAATCTTGAGATTGTAAGTTATAATATTCATCCACTAAAGTGTATTTTATGCAATTGGGTTCATTACTTATATTTTTGATTAATTAACATATTCAAATATTATATTTTTCACATATTATATTTTTCTCACAAATTAAATCAAACGACATTAACAAAAATTTAAAAATCAAAATATTTCAATTTTGCAATTTTTAGAATTTTTAAATCTACTAGGGATAAATGAATTGTCAATACTCTGTTGAATTTAAATTTTGCAATTTTTTGAATTGTCTCCTTTGCCTCAACACAACTTGAAATGATTGATATAATCTTCTGGCAAATTACTTAAGAAAAAGCCAAAGCAATGGACTATAATTAGAAGGTTCTGCACTCCCATCTAGGGATATATGCTTAACATAATATTGAAACTTAGGATTGCTATTTATACTTTTCATCCACTAAAGTATATTTTATGCAATTAAGTTCATTACTTGTATTTTTGTTCAATTAACATATTCAAATATTGTATTTTTCTCACCAATCAAATCAAATGACATTAACAATAAATTTAAAAATCAAAATATTGCATTTTTACAATTTTTAGAATTTTAAAATCTGCTAGGGATAAATAAATTGTCAATACTCTGTTGAATTTAAATTTTGCAATTTTTCTGAATTGTCTCCATTTGCCTCAACGCAATTTGAAATGATTTATATAATCTTCTAGGCAAATTACTTAAGAAAAAGCAAAAGCAGTGGACTTAATCAAGAAGGTTCTGCACTCCCATCTAGGATATATGCTTAACACAACATTAATACTTGGAATTGCTATTGTAAATATTCATCCACTAAAGTGTATTTTATGCAATTGAGTCCATTACTTGTATTTTTGTTCAATTAACATATTCAAATAATATATTTTTCTCACCAATCAAATCAAACGACATTAACAATAAATTTAAAAATCAAAATATTGCATTTTTGCAATTTTTAGAATTTTAAAATTTGCTAGGGATAAATGAATTGTCCATACTGTTGAATTTAAATTTTGCAATTTTCTGATTGTCTCCTTTGCCTCAACGCAATTTGAAATGATTTATATAATATTTCAGGCAAATTACTTAAGAAAAAGCAAAAGCAATGGACTGTAATAAGAAGTTCTCCACTCCCATCTAAGGCTATATGCTTTACACAACTTTGAAACTTGAGATTGCTATTTATAATATTCATCCACTAAAGTGTCTTTTATGCAATTGAGCGCATTACTTGTATTTTTGTTCAATTAACATATTCAAATATTATATTTTTCTCACCAATTAAATCAAACGACATTAAAAGTAAATTTAAAGATCAAAATATTTCGATTTTGTAATTTTTAGAATTCTAATATCTACTAGGGATAAATGAATTGTCAATGCTTTGTTGAATTTAAATTTTGCAATATTCTGAATTGTCTCCTTTTCTTCAACGCAATTTGAAATGATTTATATCATCTTTAGGCAAATTACTTAAGAAAAAGCAAAAGCAATAGACTCTAATAAGAAGGTTCTGCACTCTCATCTTCCATCTAGGGATATATGCGTAACACAACATTGAATATTGGGATTGCAAGTTATAATATTCATCCACTAAAGTTTATTTTATGCAATTAGGTCCATTACTTGTATTTTTGTTCAATTAACATATTCAAATATTATATTTTTCACATATTATATTTTTCTCACCAATTAAATCAAACGACATTAACAATAAATTTAAAAATCAAAAAATTTCAATTTTGCTATTTTTAGAATTTTAAAATCTGCTAGGGATAAATGAATTGTCAATACTCTGTTGAATTTAAATTTTGCAATTTTTTCAATTGTCTCCTTTGCGTCGACGCAATTTGAAATGATTTATATAATCTTCTGGCAAATTACTTAAGAAAAAGCAAAAGCAATGGACTTTAATTAGAAGGTTCTGCACTCCCACCTAAGGATATATGCTTAACACAACATCGAAACTTGGAATTGCTATTTATAATATTCATCCACTAAAGTGTATTTTATGCAATTGAGTCCATTACTTGTATTTTTGTTCAATTAACGTATTCACATATTATATTTTTCTCACCAATCAAATCAAATGCCATTAACAATAAATTTAAAAATCAAAATATTTCAATTTTGCAATTTTTAGAATTTTAAATTCTGCTAGGCATAAATGAATTGTCAATGCTTTGTTGAATTTAAATTTTGCAATATTCTGAATTGTGTCCTTTTCCTCAACACAATTTGAAATGATTTATATAATTTTCAGGCAAATTACTTAAGAAAAAGCAAAAGCAATGGACTGTAATAAGAAGGTTCTGCACTCCCATCTTCCATCTAGGGATATATGCGTAACACAACATTGAATCTTGGGATTGCAAGTTATAATATTCATTCACTAAACTGTATTTTATGTAATTGGGTCCATTACTTATATTTTTGTTCAATTAACATATTCAAATATTATATTTTTCACATATTATATTTTTCTCACCAATTAAGTCAAATGACATTGACAATAAACTTAAAAATCAAAATATTTCAATTTTGCAATTTTTAGAATTTTAAATTCTGCTAGGGATAAATGAATTGTCAATGCTCTGTTGAATTTAAATTTTGCAATTTTCTGAATTGTCTCCTTTGCCTCAACGCAATTTGAAATGATTTATAAATCTTCAGGCAAATTACTTAAGAAAAAGCAAAAGTAATGGACTGTAACAAGAAGGTTCTGCACTCCCATCTAAAGATATATGCTTAACACAACTTTGAAACGTGGGATTGCTATTTATAATATTCATCCACTAAGGCTTATTTTGTGCAATTGGGTCCATTACTTGTATTTTTCTTCAATTAACAAATTCAAATATTATATTTTTCTCACTAATTAAGTCAAACGACATTAACAATAAATTTAAAAATCAAAATATTTCAATTTTGCAATTTTCAGAATTTTAAAATCTATTAGGGATAAATGAATTATCAATACTCTGTTGAATTTAAATGTTCCAATTTTTTTAATTGTCTTCTTTCCCTCAACGCTATTTGAAATGATTTATATAATCTTCTAGCAAATTACTTAAAAAAAAGCCAAAGCAATTGAGTCAATTACTTGTATTTTTGTTCAATTCACTTATTAAAATATTGAATTTTTCTTACCAATCAAATCTAATGATATTAACTACAAATTTAAAAATCAAAATATTGCAGTTTTGCAATTTTTAGTATTTTAAAATCTGCTAGGGATAAATAAATTGTCAATAATCTGCAGAATTATAATTTTGCAATTTTCTTAATTGTCTCCTTTGCCTCAATGCAATTTGAAATGATTTATAGAATTATTGTCTTCAAACCAATTACTTACGAAAAAAGAAAGGCAATGGACTCAAATAAAATAGTTCCCTAATCCCATCTAGGTATATATGCTTCACACAACTTTGAAACGTGAGATTGCTATTTATAATATTCATCCACTAAAGTCTCTTTTATGCAATTGAGTCCATTACTTGTATTTTTGTTCAATTAACACATTCAAATATTATATTTTTCACATATTATATTTTCTCACCAATTAAATCAAACGACATTAACAATAAATTTAAAAATGAAAATATTTCAATTTTGCAATTTTTAGAATTTTAAAATCTATTAGAGATACATGAATTGCCAATATTTTGTTGAATTTCAATTTTGCAATTTTCTAAATTGTCGCGTTTGCCACAACGCAATTTGAAATGATTTATATAATCTTGGGATATATGCTTAACACAACATTGAAATTTGGGATTGCTATTTATAATATTCATCCACTAAAGTGTATTTTATGCAATTAAGTTCATTACTTGTAATTTTGTTCAATTAAGATATTCAAATATTGTATTTTTCTAACCAATCAAATCAAATGACATTAACAAAAAATTTAAAAATCAAAATATTGCATTTTGGCAATTTTTAGAATTTTAAAATCTGCTAGGGATAAATAAATTGTTAATAATCTGTTGAATTTAAATTTTGACAATTTCTTAATTGTCTCCTTTACTTCAATGCAATTTGAAATGATTTATAGAATTCTTGTCTTCAGACAAATTAGTTAAGAAAAAGGAAAATGAATGGACTCTAATAAGATGGTTCGCCATTCCCATCTAGGGATATATGCTTCACACAACCTTGAAACTTAAGATTGCTATTTATAATATTCATCCACTAAAGTGTCTTTTATGCAATTGAGTCCATTACTTGTATTTTTACTCAATTAACATATTTAAATATTATATTTTTCTCACCAATTAAATCAAACGACATTAACAATAAATTCAAAAATCAAAATATTTCAATTTTGCAATCTTTAGAATTTTAAAATCTACTAGGGATAAATGAATTATCAATACTCTGTTGAAGTTAAATTTTGCAATTTTCTGAATTGTGTCCTTTGCCTCAATGTAATTTCAAATGATTTATATAATCTTTAGGCAAATTACTTAAGAAAAAACAAAAGCAACAGACTGTAATAAAAAGATGCTGCACTCCCATCTAGAGATATATGCTTAACACAACATTGAAACATGGGATTGCTATTTATGATATTCATCCTCAAATGTGTATTTTATGCAATGGAGTCCATTACTTGTATTTTTGTTCAATTAACATTTTCAAATATTGTATTTTTCTCACCAATCAAATCCAACGACATTAACAATAGATTTAAAAATCAAAATATTGCATTTTTGTAATTATTAAAATTTTAAAATCTGCTAGGGATAAATGAATTGTCAATACTCTCTTGAATTTAAAATTTTCAATTTTCTTGATTGTCTCGTTTGCCTCAATGCAATTTGAAATGATTTATAGAATTCTTGACTTTAAACAAATTAGTTAAGAAAAAGGAAAAGGAATGGACTCTAATAACATGGTTCCACACTCCCATCTAAGGATATATGCTTCACAGAACCTTGAAACTTGAGATTGCTATTTATAATATTCATCCACTAAAGTGTCTTTTATGCAATTGAGTCCATTACTTGTATTTTTGTTCAATTAACATATTCAAATATTATATTTTTCACATATTATATTTTTCTCACCAATTAAATCAAACGACATTAACAATAAATTTAAAAATGAAAATATTTCAATTTTGTAATTTTTAGAATTTTAAAATCTATTAGAGATACATGAATGATCAATACTCTGTAAAATTTCAATTTTTCAATTTTCTAAATTGTCGCGTTTGCCTCAGCGCAATTTGAAATAATTTATATAATCTTCTGGCAAATTACCTAAGAAAAAACAAGAACAATGGACGGTAAAAAAAAGGTTCTATACTCCCATCTTGGGATATATGCTTAACACAACATTGAAATTTGGGATTGCTATTTATAATATTCATCCATTAAAGTGTATTTTATGCAATTAAGTCCATTACCTGTAATTTTGTTCAATTAAGATATTCAAATATTGTATTTTTCTCACCAATCAAATCAAATAACATTAACAACAAATTTAAAAATCAAAATGTTGCATTTTACAATTTTAGAATTTTAAAATCTGCTAGGGATAAATAAATTGTCAATAATCTGTTGAATTTAAAATTTGACAATTTCTTAATTGTCTCCTTTGCCTCAATGCAATTTGAAATGATTTATAGAATTCTTGTCTTCAGACAAATTAGTTAAGAAAAAGGAAAAGGAATGGACTCTAATAAGATGGTTCGCCACTCCCATCTAGGAATATATGCTTCACAGAACCTTGAAACTTGAGATTGTTATTTATAATATTCATCCACTAAAGTGTCTTTTATGCAATTAAGTCCATTACTTGTATTTTTGCTTAATTAACTTATTCAAATATTATATTTTCACATATTATATGTTTCTCACCAATTAAATCAAACGACATTAACAATAAATTTAAAAACCAAAATGTTTCAATTTTGCAATTTTTAGAAATTTAAAATCTTCCAGGGATAAATGAATTGTTTATACTCTGTTGAAGTTAAATTCTGCAATTTTCTTAATTGTCTCCTTTGCTTCAATGCAATTTGGAATGATTTATATAATCTTCAGGTGAATTACTTAAGAAAAAACAAAAGCAATAGACTGTAATAAAAGGTTTTGCACTCCCATTTAGAGATATATGCTTAACACAACATTGAAACTTGGGATTGCTATTTATAATATTCATCCACTAAAGTGTATTTTATGCAATTGAGTCCATTACTTGTAATTTTGTTCGATTAACTTATTCAAATATTGTATTTTTCTCACCAATCAAATCAAACGACATTAACAACAAATTTAAAAATCAAAATATTCCAAAATTGCACTTTTGCAATTTTTAGAACTTTAAAATCAGCTAAGGATAAATAAATCGTCAATAATCTTCAGAATTTAAATTTCACAATTTTCTTAATTGTCTCCTCTACCTCAATGCAATTTAAAATGATTTATAGAATTTTTGTTTTCTAATAAATTACTTAGGAAAAAGGAAAAGCAATGGACTCGAATAAGATGGTCCCCCACTCCCATCTAAGGATATATACTTTACACAACCTTGAAACTTGAGATTGCTATTTATAATATTCATCCACTAAAGTGTATTTTATGCAATTGAGTCCATTACTTGTAATTTTGTTCAATTAA
>JAIRCJ010000532.1:0-16915 GCA_020883675.1 Bruguiera gymnorhiza | reverse complement strand
TGCTAGGGATAAATAAATTGTCAATACTCTATTGAATTTAAATTTTTCAATTTTCTTAATTGTTTCCTTTGCCTCAATGTAATTTGAAATGATTTATAGGATTCTTGTCTTCAGACAAATTACTTAAGAAAAAGGAAAAGCAATGGACTCCAATAAGGTGGTTCCCCCACTCCTATCTAGGGATATATACTTCACACAACCTTGAAATTTGAGATTGTTATTTATAATATTTCATCCACTAAAGTGTCTCTTATGCAATTGAGTCCGTTACTTGTATTTATGTTCAATTAACATATTCAAATGTTATATTTTTCACATATTATATTTTTCTCACCAATTAAATCAAACGATATTAACCATAAATTTAAAAATCAAAATATTTCAAAAATTGCAATTTTTTGAATTTTTAAAATCTATTAGGGATAAATGAATTGTCAATACTCTGTTGAATTTAAATTTTGCAATTTTCTAAATTGTCTCATTTGCCTCAACGCAATTTGAAATAATTTATATAAATTTTAGGCAAATTACTTAAGAAAAAACAAGAGCAATGGACTGTAATAAGAAGGTTTTGCACTCCCTTCTAGGGATATATGCATAATACAACATTGAATCTTGGGATTGCAAATTATAATATTCATCCACTAAAGTATATTTTATACAATTGAGTCTATTACTTGTATTTTTGTTCCATTAAGTTATTCAAATATTGTATTTTTCTCACCAATCAAATCAAACGACATTAGCAACAAATTGAAAAATCAAAATATTGCATTTTTGCAATTTTTAGAATTTTAAAATCTGCTAGGCATAAATAAATTATCAATCATATGTTGAATTTAAATTTTGAAATTTTCTTAATTATCTCCTTTGCCTCACTGCAATTTGAAATGATTTGTAAAATTCTTGTCTTCAGACAAATTAGTTAAGGAAAAGGAAAAGGAATGGACTCTAATAAGATGGTTCCCCACTCCCATCTAGGGATATATGCTTCACACAACCTTGAAATTTGAGATTGTTATTTATAATATTCATCCATTAAAGTGTCTTTTATGCAATTAAGTCCATTACTTGTATTTTTGTTCAATTAACATATTCAAATGTTATATTTTTTCTCGCCAATTAAATCAAACAACATTAATAATAAATTCAAAAATCAAAATATTTCAATTTTTCAATTTTTAGAATTTTAAAATCTGCTAGGGATAAATGAATTGTCAATACTGTGTTGAAGTTAAATTTTGCAATTTTCTGAATTGTGTCCTTTGCCTTAATGCAATTTGAAATGATTTATATAATCTTCAGGCAAATTATTTAAGAAAAAGCAAAAGCAATAAACTGTAATAAGAAGATTATGCACTCCCATTTAGAGATATATGCTTCACACAACATTGAAAATTGGGTTTGCTATTTATAATATTCATCCATTAAATTGTATTTTATGCAATTGAGTCTATTATTTGTATTTATGTTCAATTAACATATTCAAATATTATATTTTTCACATATTATATTCTTTTTAGCAATTAAATTAAACAACATTAACAATAAATTTAAAAATCAAAATATATCAATTTTGCAATTTTTCGAATTTCAAAATCTGCTAGGTATAAATGAATTGTCAATACTCTATTGAATTTAAATTCTGCAATTTTCTGAATTGTCTCCTTTGCCTCAAAGTAATTTGAAATGATTTCTATAATCTTCAGGAAAATTACTTAAGAAAAAGCAAAAGCAATGGATTGTAGTAAGAAGATTCTGTAATCCCATCTAGGGTTATATCAATAACACAACATTGAAACTTTGCATTGCTATTTATAATATTCATCCATTAAAGTGTATTTTATGCAATTGAGTCCATTACTTGTATTTTTGTTCGATTAAGATATTCAAATATTGTATTTTTCTCACCAATCAAATCAAACGACATTAACAATAAATTCAAAAATCAAAATATTGCATTTTTTCAATTTTTAAAATTTTAAAATCTACAAGTCATAAATAAATTGCCAATTCTCTCTTGAATTTAAATTTTGCTATTTTCTGAATTATCTCCTTTGCCTCAATGCAATTTGAAATGATTTATATAATTATCAGGCAAATTACTTAAGAAAAAGCAAAAGCAATCGACCGTAATAAGAAAGTTCTGCACTCCTATGTAGGGATATATGCTTAACACAACATTGAATCTTGGGACTGCTATTTATGATATTCATCCACTAAAGTGTATTTTATGCCATTAAGTCCATTACTTGTACTTTTGTTCAATTAAGATATTCAAATATTGTATTTTTCTCACCAATCAAATCAAATGACATTAACAATAAATTTAAAAATCAAAATATTGCATTTTTGCAATTTTTAGAATTTTAAAATCTGCTAGGGAAAAAGGAATTGTCAATACTCTATTGAATTTAAATTTTGAAATTTTCTTAATTGTCTCTTCTTCCTCAATGCAATTTGAAATGATTTATAGAATTCTCATCTTTAGACAAATTACTTAAGAAAAAGGAAAAGCAATGAACTCTAATAAGGTGGTTCCCCACTCCTATCTAGGGATATATGCTTCACACAACCTTAAAACTTGAGATTCCTATTTATAATATTCATCCACTAAAGTGTCTTTTATTCAATTGAGTCCATTACTTGTATTTTTGCTCAATTAACATATTCAAATATTATATTTTTCTCACCAATTAAATCAAAGAACGTTAATAGTAAATTTAAAAATCAAAATATTTCAATTTTGCAATTTTTAGAATTTTAAAATCTATTAGGGATAAATGAATTGTCAATACTGTGTTGAATTTAAATTTTGCAATTTTCTAAATTGTCTCCTTTGCGTCAATGCAATTTGAAATAATTTATATAATCTTTACGCAAATTACTTAAGAAAAAACAAGAGCAATGGACTGTAATAAGAAGGTTCTACACTCCCATCTAGGGATATATGCTTAACACAACATTGAAACTTGGGATTGCTATTTATAATATTCATCCACTAAAGTATATTTTATGCAATTGAGTCCATTACTTGTAATATTGTTCAATTAAGATATTTAAATATTGTATTTTTCTCACCAATCAAATCAAACAACATTAATAACAAATTTAAGAATCAAAATATCACATTTTAGCAATTTATAGAATTTTAAAATCTGTTAGGGATAAATAAATTGTCAATAATCTGTTGAATTTAAATTTTGAAATTTTCTTAATTGTCTCCTTTGCCTCAATGCAATTTGAAATGATTTATAAAATTCTTGTCTTCAGACAAATTAGTTAAGAAAAAGGAAAGGGAATGGACTCTAATAAGATGGTTCCCCCCTCCCATCTAGGGATATATGCTTTACACAACCTTGAAATTTGAGATTGCTATTTATAATATTCATCCACTAAAGTGTCTTTTATACAATTAAGTCTATTACTTGTATTTTTCTTCAATTAACATATTCAAATATTATATCTTTCACATATTATATTTTTCTCAGCAATTAAATCAAACAACATTAACAATAAATTGAAAAATCAAAATATTTCAATTTTGCAATTTTTAGAATTTAAAAATTTGCTAAGGATAAATGAATTCTCAATACTCTGTTGAAGTTAAATTTTGCACTTTTTTGAATTGTGTCCTTTGCCTCAACGCAATTTAAAATGATTTATAAAATCTTCAAGCAAATTACCTAAGAAAAAAATAAAAGCAATAGACTGTAATAAGAAGGTTTTGCACTCTCATTTAGAGATATATGCTTAACATAACATTGAAACTTGGGATTGTTATTTATAATATTCATCCACTAAATTGTATTTTATGCAATTCAGTCCATTACTTGTATTTTTGTTCAATTAAGATATTCAAATAATGTATTTTCTCACCAATCAAATGAAACGACATTAACAATAAATTTAAAAATCAAAATATTTCATTTTTGCAATTTTTAGAATTTTAAAATCTGCTAGGGATAAATGTATTATCAATACTCTGTTGAATTTAAAGTTTGCTATTTTCTGAATTGTCTCCATTGCGTCAATGCAATTTGAAATGATTTATATAATCTTTAGGCAAATTACCTAAGAAAAAGCAAAAGCAATGGACTGTAATAAGAAGGTTCTGCACTCACATCTAGGAATATATGCTTAACATAACATTGAAACTTGGGATTGCTATTTATAATATTCATCCACTAAAGTGTATTTTATGCAATTGAGTCCATTACTTGCAATTTTTTTCAATTAAGATATTCAAATATTGTATTTTTCTCACCAATCAAATGAAACGACGTTAACAACAAATTTAAAAATCAAAATATTGCATTTTTGCAATTTCTAGAATTTAAAAATCTACTAGGGGTAAATCAATTGCCAATTCTCTCTTGAATTTAAATTTTACTATTTTCTAAATTGTCTCCTTTGCCTCAATGCAATTTGAAATGATTTATATAATTTTCAGGCAAATTACTTAAGAGAAAGCAAAAGCAATGGACTGTAATAAGAAGGCTCTACACTCCTATCTAGGGATATATGCTTAAGACAACATTTAAACTTGGGATTACCAAAGTGCATTTAATGCAATTGAGTCCATTACTTGTATTTTTGTTCAATTAACTTATTCAAATATTGTATTTTTCTCACCAATCAAATCAAATGACATTAACAACAAATTTAAAAATCAAAATATTGCATTTCTGCAATTTTTAAAATCTTAAAATCTGCTAGGGATAAATAAATTGTCTATAATCTGTTGAATTTAAATTTTGCAATTTTCTTAATTGTCTCCTTTGCCTCAATGCAATTTGAAATGATTTATAAAATTCTTGACTTTAGACAAATTACTTAAGAAAAAGGAAAAGCAATGGACTTTAATAAGATGGTTCCGTAGTCCCATCTAGGGATATATGCTTCACACAATATTGAAACTTGGGATTGCTATTTATAATATTCATCCACTAAAATGTCTTTTATGCAATTGAGTCCATTACTTGTATTTTTGTTCAATTCACATATTCAAATATTATATTTTTCACAACAATTAAATCAAACGACATTAACAATAAATTTAAAAATGAAAATATTTCAATTTTCCAATTTTTAGAATTTTAAAATCTGTTAAGGATAAATGAATTGTCAATACTCTATTGAATTTAAATTTTGCAATTTTATAAATTGTCTCCTTTGCCTCCATGCAATTTGAAATGATTTATATAATCTTCAGGCAAGTTACTTAAGAAAAAACAAAAGCAATAGATCGTAATAAGAAGGTTCTGCACTCCCATTTAAAGATATTTGCTTAACACAACATTGAAACTTCGGATTGTTATTTATAATATTCATCCACTAAAGTGTATTTTATGCAATTAAGTCCATTACTTGTATTTTTGTTCAATTATGATATTCAAATATTGTATTTCTCTCACCAATCAAATCAAACGACATTCACAATAAATTTAAAAATCAAAGTATTGCATTTTTGCAATTTTTAGAATTTTAAAATCTACTAGGGATAAATGAATTGTCAATACACTGTTGAATTGAAATTTTGCTATGTTCTGAATTGTCTCCTTTGCCTCAACGCAATTTGAAATGATTTATATAATTTTTAGGCAAATTACTTAAGAAAAAGCAAAAGCAATGAACTGTAATAAGAAAGCCCTGCACTCCCATCTAGGGATATATGCTTAAGACAACATTGAAACTTGGGATTGTTATTTATAATATTCATCCACTAAAGTGTATTTAATGCAATTGAGTCTATTACTTGCATTTTTGTTCAATTAACTTATTCAAATATTGTATTTTTCTCACCAATCAAATCAAACGACATTAACAAATTAAAAAATCAAAATATTGCATTTTTGCAATTTTTAGAATTTTAAAATCTGCTAGGGATAAATAAATTGTCAATAATCTATTGAATTTAAATTTTGCAATATTCTGAATTGTCTCCATTGCCTCTATGCAATTTGTAATGATTTATAGAATTCTTGAATTCAGACAAATTACTTAAGGAAAAGGAAAAGCAATGGACTCTAATAAGATGGTTCCACACTCCCATCTAGGGATATATCCTTCACACAATCCTGAAATTTGGGGTTGCTATTTATAATATTCATCCACTAAAGTGTCTTTTATGCAATTGAGTCCATTACTTGTATTTCTATTCAATTAACATATTCAAATATTATATTTTTCACATATTATATTTTTCTCACCAATTAAATCAAACGACATTAACAATAAATTTAAAAATGAAAATATTTCAATTTTGCAATTTTTAGAATTTTAAAATCTATTAGGGATAAATGAATTGTCAATACTCTTTAAATTTAAATTTAGCAATTTTATAAATTGTCTCCTTTGCCTCAATGCAATTTGAAATGATTTATATAATCTTCAGGCAAGTTACTTAAGAAAAAACAAAAGTAATGGACTGTAATAAGAAGGTTCTGCACTCCCATCTAAGGATATCTGCTTAACACAACATTGAAACTTCGGATTGATATTTATAATATTCGTCCACTAAAGTGTATTTTATGCAATTGAGTCCATTACTTGTATTTTTGTTCACTTGAGATATTCAAATATTATATTGCTCTCACCAATCAAATCAAACGACATTCATAATAAATTTAAAAATCAAAATATTGCATTTTTGCAATTTTTAGAATTTTAAAATCTGCTAGGGATAAATAAATTGTCAATAATCTATTGAATTTAAATTTTGCAATATTCTGAATTGTCTCCATTGCCTCTATGCAATTTGTAATGATTTATGGAATTCTTGAATTCAGACAAATTACTTAAGGAAAAGGAAAAGCAATGGACTCTAATAAGATGGTTCCACACTCCCATCTAGGGATATATCCTTCACGCAATCCTGAAATTTGGGGTTGCTATTTATAATATTCATCCACTAAAGTGTCTTTTATACAATTGAGTCCATTACTTGTATTTCTGTTCAATTAACATATTCAAATATTATATTTTTCACATATTATATTTTTCTCACCAATTAAATCAAACGACATTAACAATAAATTTAAAAATGAAAATATTTCAATTTTGCAATTTTTAGAATTTTAAAATCTATTAGGGATAAATGAATTGTTAATACTCTCTTAAATTTAAATTTAGCAATTTTATAAATTGTCTCCTTTGCCTCAATGCAATTTGAAATGATTTATATAATCTTCAGGCAAGTTACTTAAGAAAAAACAAAAGCAATGGACTGTAATAAGAAGGTTCTGCACTCCCATCTAAGGATATCTGCTTAACACAACATTGAAACTTCGGATTGATATTTATAATATTCGTCCACTAAAGTGTATTTTATGCAATTGAGTCCATTACTTGTATTTTTGTTCAATTGAGATATTCAAATATTATATTTCTCTCACCAATCAAATCAAACGACATTCATAATAAATTTAAAAATCAAAATATTGCATTTTTGCAATTTTTAGAATTTTAAAATTTGCTAGGGATAAATAAATTGTCAATAATCTATTGAATTTAAATTTTTCAATATTCTGAATTGTCTCCATTGCCTTTATGCAATTTGTAATGATTTATAGAATTCTTGAATTCAGACAAATTACTTAAGGAAAAGGAAAAGCAATGGACTCTAATAAGATGGTTCCACACTCCCATCTAGGGATATATCCTTCACGCAATCCTGAAATTTGGGGTTGCTATTTATAATATTCATCCACTAAAGTGTCTTTTATGCAATTGAGTCCATTACTTGTATTTCTGTTCAATTAACATATTCAAATATTATATTTTTCACATATTATATTTTTCTCACCAATTAAATCGAATGACTTTAACATTAAATTTAGAAATCAAAATATTTCAATTTTGCAATTTTTCGAATTTTAAAATTTGGTAGGGATAAATGAATTGTCAATAATGTTGTTCCCACAACCTTGTATGGGTCGTAATTGTTGTCAACTAGGGTTAAGTGTGCAAGAAAGTAAAGCCACATGGAAGGGCAAGAAAGTAAATCTGCCGCGTAAGGACAAGAACGTAAATATGCCATGTAAGCCCTATTAGGGTTTCATGGAAGAAAGTATATAAAGGTCTTGGAAGACAAAACTAGGGTAGAGGGCCAACACAATTGAAAAAACAGCAACCCTACAACAATTGGCCAAAAAGGAAGAGAGAGTAGAATGACAAGAGATCAGAAACGACACCATCGGGAGAGCAAACCAGAAATGTCACCACCGGGAGGGCAAACCAGAACGTGCAACCTCCTGCAAGCAAACCAGAAACGCCTCCTGCAAGCAAACCAGAAACACATCCTGCAAGCAAACCAGAAATGCCTCCTGCAAGGAAACCAGAAACACATCCTACAAGCAAACCAGAAACGCACAACCAGCAAGAGGAGAAATAAGAAACAGACCACCCGGAAGAAAAGACAGCAGACCTGGTATCCGTGAGACCACCCGGAAGAGAAGACAGCAGACCAGAAGCGTGAGACAGGCCGAAAGACGTGAACCAGAAAAACCAGTAACGTGAGGCAGGCCAAGAGACGTGAAACGACAGACCAGAAGCGTGGGTGTACGTCAGGAGACGGCGTGAGACCAGAACGTGCAACGGCGTGACAGACCAGAAGTGTGAGGACAGGCCGTGAAACAGTAAGATCATGAAATAGGAGACGGGTGAGACCGTGAGACGGTGAAAGTAGGAGTTGTGTGAAACAACCTAGAGAAGGAATTCGGTGAAGCATTGGAAAGAACTCAACATATTTCCATATTTCTTCAAGAGAGGTTAAAGAGCGTTGCGGTGAACTTCTAAGCGGCAGTGGAGCAGCCTTTCAATTCAACAGAGGCAAGACAAGCTAGAAGAAGGGTAGACATGGTAAGTGACACTCTTTGTATTGTACTTGCTTAGTAATTGCAATAGTGAAAGGAGCAGAAGATTAAGACATCCATTGTAACTGAAATTCTCAAGTATAGTGGATAGTCTCGATAAGGGAGAGTCCCTACCACCGTGGATGTACGTCACGTTGACGGAACCACGTAAATCTCGTGTGTCCTTAATTTGCTTTACGTTCTGTGTTTTGAATTGAGTTGTGAATGCAGCTAAAGTATCAGCCAACCCATAACCTAACGAAGGCCTAAACAAGAACATCCGAATTGTCTATTAGGCAAGGTGTCTGAAAGGTGACTTTGGGGACTATTGTGATTAGTAGGTAGCAATAGATCCACATTAGTCGAATCTGAGAAAGAGTTCGCTTTTAAGAAGAGATTGAAGTTGTTCACTTTCCTGTGAATTGCGAATTGTGGTGATACTGATTCACCCCCCTCTCAATATCACAAACTAGTAGATCCTAGGGTGAAGTTGGGAACTTCAATTGGTATCAGAGCACAGGTTCACTAGGATAAAGCTTAACAGCTTGGTGTACTAGTTTGAAGAGCTCCAGAAGTTTTAACTTGTTCAGCATATTGAGAAATGGACGCAGGTACCAGCACCAGCACTACTTACAGCAAGAAGGTTCCAATCTTCAACAGAACCAACTACCATATGTGGAGAGCGAGAATGCAGGTGGTATTTGCAACCATGGGCATGAACGTGGTGAAATCTGTACAGGAGGGTTTTGAGCCTTCAGAAGAAGGTAAAGATCCAACCCCAAAGGAATTAAGACAGTTTGAGATAAATGGGAAGGCCTCAAATGTCATCATTTCAGCCTTGACAGATGCTGAATATGCTAAAGTTATGGACTGCAAATCTGCCAAGGAGATATGGGACAGATTGCAGAAAGTCTATGAAGGTGATGGCAGAATGAAGGAGGCCAAGCTTCAAGTTTTCAAGGAGAGATATGAATCTCTCAAAATGCAGAAAAATGAGACAGTCCAAGAGTTCTTCACCAGGGTTATTGATGCTGTAAACGATCTTAGAAGTCATGGGAAGAACAAGAAGGACTCATCTATTGTGAAGAAAATTTTGAGAATTCTGCCTGAGAGGTTTGCTTCAAAGGTGGCAGCCATAGAGGAGAGTAGAGATCTCAATTCTATGTCTCTGCATGATCTCCAGTGCAATCTCATTGCATATGAGATGAGAATAAAGTCAACTGAGAGCTCCTTAACGTCAAAGGTATCAAAGGAGGCAGCTTTCAAAGCTATGAAACACTTGAAGATAAAAGAAGAGGAAGAATCATCCAGTGAGGATGATGATGATGATGAGGAAGAAAGTGAAGGTGAAGTGTTGGCATACTTCACAAGGAAATTCAAAAAGGGGTCTAAGAAGGGAAAAGGATAGTTGTCCTTGAGATGTTATCATTGTGGACAGACTGGACACTTTGCTTCTCAGTGCAAAGTGAAACTTGATGATGAAGATGAGGATGGTGATGATGAGCAGAATTCAAAATGGAGAAGACCATCATTCAAGTCAAGGAAGTCCAGCAAGAAGACTGCTAGCCCACAGAAGAAGAAGAGAGACTCATTCAAGAGTTATGTGAGCCAGAAAAAAGAAGCCGACGAGGAGGAAGATGTAGACTCATCAGATGAGCATGCCTTTATGGCATCAACTCAAGGTGGTAGTTCAACCTCTGAAGAGGAAGAGGAGGTTGATGAAGAAGAACCAGATCTTGAAGCTAAGTTGGAAGCAGCTTCAAAGGAGATAATTAGAAGGGGCAGAACCATAAGAAGGTTAGAGGCCCACATAAAACAAGTTGAAGCAAAGTCTGAGGAAGCTGAAAGTCAAAAGGATGAAATAAGGGATGAACATATTGACTTGAAGAGAAGATTTGAAGAACATATCAAAATATGTGAAGACCTTACTATGGAGCTTGGCTCAAGGACTTCAACAATTGAAGAAATGGAGATAGAGTTGCTGAGACTTCAGCAACAACTCAAAAGGAGTGAAGAGAACATACAGAAGCTTGAAATGATAGGAGAAACAAGTTCTGCAAGAGAAAAGAAGAATGAAGAGAAAGTGCAGCAATTTGAGGCTGCATTGCCTAAAGATAATAAGAATGTGCCACAAAAGTTGAAAGAGAAGGTTGTGACTCAGGAGAAGATAGCTGAGAATAAAGAGGATTTGAAGAAGCAACCTAGGGTGGCAAACAAAAATGAAGAAAAGAAGATCAGCCAACAAAGGGCTATGGCTGAACAGAAGAAGGAGAAAAAGGTAGCTGAAATGAAAGCCACACAAGCAAAGAAGCCAGCCACGTTGCCTACACAGCAAGTAATGAACAAAAGAAAACAAGCTGTGATTAGACCCAAGAAGAGGCAGTTTCAAGGTCACTGTCTTTATTGTGGAGTTTGGGGTCATAAGGCAAGTAACTACTGGTGGAGAAGGCCAGTATATGTCTCCAACTTGAGAAGATACGATGCTGCATACAGGGGGAGACAATACAAAATTCATAAGAGAACACCTGTCGTGAGTTCTTGCACATACTGTAAAAAGCAAGGACACACTGACAAGGATTGTTGGTGGAAGCCCAAACCAGTGGTTTCAAAGAACAAGTTTGCTATATTGGGACACTTGGAATAGTGTGAAAGGTGTGGGCAGGATGACCATAATGCCAAGAGATGCATGACACTTCTCCCTAAGCAAGAGAAGGCACTCAATGGCACAGTGAAAGCAATTAGTACAGTCAAAGCTGAGAAAAAGGAGAAAGCTATCATCAAGCCAGTTCAAAAGAAGGAATATAAAGCTAAAAGGGAGGTGGCTAATATAGCTGAAATTACACTAAAGGCTGACTACAAGGATAAGCAGTGGATCCTTGATAGTGGGTGCACTTCACACATGACAGGAGGCAAGAGTAAATTATCAAAACTGAACAAGTCAAGAGAAGGCAGAGTCAAGTTTGGCAATGATGATTCACTCAACATCAGTGGTCAAGGGTCAGTAAATATTGGAAAAGGAAAGCTGAAAGATGTTCTGCATGTTGAAAGACTCAGATATAATCTAGCATCTGTCAGCCAACTATGCAATGAAGACCATAAAGTGATATTCACAAAAACAGGTTGCCAAGCAAAGAGTAAAGAAGGCAATACTGTTGCAGCTGGGAAAAGAACAGCTGAAAATTTATATGTAATTGATGAGGACAAGACAAATAGCTGTTTACTTACAAAAGAAGAAGAAAATCAACTCTGGCATCAAAGGCTAGGACACATAACACAGAAGAACATGAGGAAGTTGACCACTACTCATGCAATCAGAGACATTCCAGACCTTAAGAGAGAGAGGGAGTATGTCTGCTCAGCATGCTTTAAAGGAAAACAGGTCAGAAAGCAGTATAAGACCAAAGAGGTCAGTTTTGAAGTAGTGCTTGACATTGTGCATACTGATTTGTGTGGGCCGATGAGAACAAAAGGGTTAAATGGTGAGAGGTACTTCATCTTGTTTGTTGATGATTATTCCAGAAGGACCTGTATCATGCACCTCACACATAAGTCAGAAGTTTTGAAATGCTTCAAGAGATACAGAAGATTGGCTGAAAATGAGAGTGGAAAGAAGATCAAAGTATTGAGGTCAGATCAAGGCACTGAATTCCAAATGGAGCTTTTGAAGATTACCTTGAGAAGCATGGAATTCACCATCAGATGGCAGCAGCAAGAACTCCTTAGCAGAACGGGATGGTAGAGAGGAAAAATAGAGCTGTGGTTGAAATAGCAAGAACTCTACTGCTGGAATCCAAGCTTCACACAAGATTTTGGACAGAAGCAACATTTACAGCCGTGCACCTATTGAACAAAGTTTCACTAAGACCCAATACTGATAAGACTCCATATGAGCTATGAAGTGGGAAGAAGACAACAGCCAAGTATCTTAGAATCTTTGGCAGCCCATGTTTTGTGAAGAACAAAGAGCAAAACTTGGGAAAATTCCATGCTAGGTCAGATGAAGGCATCTTTGTGGGATACTCAGCAAAGACAAAAGGTTACAGAGTTTTTCTGCATAAACTGGGAAAAGTGGTCACTTCCAGTGATGTGAGAATAAATGAAAACTGGAAAACAACACATAATGGAGAAGTTGAGGATAGTGAAGAAGATGACTTCAAGATAGATGAAGAATTTGACCAACATGAAGAAGTGGGAAAAGAAGTAAGTTCAGACTCAGAGAAGAGTGAGTCTAAAGATAAAGAAGGAGATTCTCTTACAACTAAGACTGTGCAAGAAAGAAAGACAAAGAAGACATGGACCAGTGCTCATCAAGAAAATCAGATCATAGGTGACCCATCAACAGGAGTTACAACAAGAAGAAGAATTGTGGGAGCTACTGCTTTACTCTCACAAGTTGAACCTAAATCTATTGAAGAGGCTACACAAGATCTAACTAAATCTCTGTCCACAGAGCTGTTTGAAAAGCACAGAATGAGTCTGTCTGTGCGAATGCCTCCTCAAGCCTGAAAATCAGGTGAATCCTCCATCTCTACTTTGTGAGTTTTTTAGATTTGTAATTGGTTGGCAAAGGGGGAGAGAAGCAACAGTGCAGGGGGAGCTGTTAAGGAAGGGGGAGTGCATATTTAGGGGGAGTTGTAATCCATCTACTTCTGGATTATTACTCTAAGAAGATTATGAAGGATTGCTGCATGATGGCTTTTGTTATAAGTGTTGCCAACAATTACAAAGGGGGAGATTGTTGTTCCCACAACCTTGTATGGGTTGTAATTGTTGTCAACTAGGGTTAAGTGTGCAAGAAAGTAAAGCCACATGGAAGGGCAAGAAAGTAAATCTGCCACGTAAGGGCAAGAATGTAAATCCGCCATGTAAGCCCTATTAGGGTTTCATGGAAAAAGTATATAAAGGCCTTGGAAGACAGAACTAGGGTAGAGGGCCAACACAATTGAAAAAACAGCAACCCTACAACAACCGGCCAAAAAGGAAGAGAGAGCAGAATGGCAAGAGATCAGAAACGACACCACCGGGAGAGCAAACCAGAAATGTCACCACCGGGAGAGCAAACCAGAACGTGCAACCTCCTGCAAGCAAACCAGAAACGCCTCCTGCAAGTAAACCAGAAACACATCCTACAAGCAAACCAGAAACGCCTCCTGCAAGGAAACCAGAAACACACCCTGCAAGCAAACCAGAAACGCCTTCTGCAAGGAAACCAGAAACACATCCTACAAGCAAACCAGAAACGCACAACCAGCAAGAGGAGAAATAAGAAACAGACCACCCGGAAGAAAAGACAGCAGACCTGGTATCCGTGAGACCACCCGGAAGAGAAGACAGCAGACCAGAAGCGTGAGGCAGGCCGAAAGACGTGAACCAGAAAAACCAGTAACGTGAGGCAGGCCAAGAGACGTGAAACGACAGACCAGAAGCGTGGGTGTACGTTAGGAGACGGCGTGAGACCAGAACGTGCAACGGCGTGACAGACCAGAAGTGTGAGGACAGGCCATGAAACAGTAAGACCGTGAAATAGGAGACGGGTGAGACCGTGAGATGATGAAAGTAGGAGTTGTGTGAAACAACCTAGAGAAGGAATTCGGTGAAGCATCGGAAAGAACTCAACATATTTCCATATTTCTTCAAGAGAGGTTAGAGAGCATTGCGGTGAACTTTTAAGCGGTAGTGGAGCAGCCTTTCAATTCAACAGAGGCAAGACAAGCTAGAAGAAGGGTAGACACAGTAAGTGACACTCTTTGTATTGTACTTGCTTAGTAATTGCAATAGTGAAAGGAGCAGAAGATTAAGACATCCATTGTAACTGGAATTCTCAAGTATAGTGGATAGTCTCGGTAAGGGAGAGTCCCTACCACCGTGGATGTACGTCACGTTGACGGAACCACGTAAATCTCGTGTGTCCTTAATTTGCTTTACGTTCTGTGTTTTGAATTGAGTTGTGAACACAGCTAAAGTATCAGCCAACCCATAACCTAATGAAGACCTAAACAAGAACATCCGAATTGTCTATTAGGCAAGGTGTCTGAAAGGTGACTTTGGGGACTATTGTGATTAGTAGGTAGCAATAGATCTACCTTAGTTGAATCTGAGAAGGAGTTCGCTTTTAAGAAAAGATTGAAGTTGTTCACTTTCCTTGCGAATTGCGAATTGTGGTGATACTGATTCACCCCCCCTCTTAGTATCACAAACTAGTAGATCCTAGGGTGAAGTTGGGAACTTCAAATACTCTATTGAATTTAAATTTTGCAATTTTCTGAATTGTCTCCTTTGCCTTATCGCAATTTGAAATGATTTATATAATCTTCTGGCAACTTACTTAAGAAAAAGCAAAAGCAATTAACTGTAATAAGAAGGTTCTGTACTCCCATCTAGGGATATATGCTTAACACAACCTTGAAACTTGGGATTGCTATTTATAATATTCATCCACTAAAGTGTATTTTATACAATTGAGTCCATTACTTGTATTTTTCACATCTTCAAATAATACATTTTTCACATCTTATATTTCTCTCACCAATTAAATCAAACGACATTAACAATAAATTTAAAAATGAAAATATTTCAATTTTGCAATTTTTTGAATTTTAAAATCTGCCAGGGATAAGTGAATTGTCAATACTCTTTTGAATTTAAATTTTGCAATTTTCTTAATTGTCTCCTTTGCCTTAACGCAATTTGAAATGATTTATATAATCTTCAGGCAAATTACTTAAGAAAAAGCAAAAGCAATGGACTGTAATAAAAAGTTTCTGCACTCCCATCTAGGGATATATGCTTAACACAACATTGAAACTTGGGAGTGCTATTTATAATATTCATCCACTTAATTGTATTTTATGCAATTGAGTCCATTACTTGTATTTTTGTTCAATTAACATATTCAAATATTGTATTTTTCTCATTAATCAAATCAAACGACAATAATAGTAAATTTAAAAATCAAAATATCGCATTTTTGCAATTTTTAGAATTTTAAAATCTGCTAAGGAGAAATGAATTGTCAATACTCTGTTGAATTTAACTTTTGCAATTTTCTAAAGTGTCTCCTTTGCCTCAACGCAATTTGAAATGATTTATATAATCTTCAGGCAAATTACATAAGAAAAAGCAAAAGGAATGGACTGTAATAAGAAGGTTCTGCACTCCCATCTAGGGATGTATTCTTGACACAACATTGAAACTTGGTATTGCTATTTATAATATTCATCCACTAATGTGTATTTTACATAATTGAGTCCATTACTTGTATTTTTGCTTAATTAACAAATTCAAATATTCTATTTTTCTCACCAATCAAATCAAATGACATTTATATAAATTTAAAAATCAAAATATTGCATTTTTGCAATTTTTAGAATTTTAAAATTTGCTAGGGATAAATGAATTGTTGATACTCTGTTGAATTTAAGTTTTGCAATTTTCTAAATTGTCTCCTTTGCCTGAACGCAATTTGAAATGATTTATATAATCTTCAGGCAAATTACTTAAGAAAAAGCAAAAGCAACGGACTGTAATAAAAAGGTTCTGCACTCCCATCTTGGGATATATGCTTAACACAACGTTGAAATATGGGATTGCTATTTATAATATTCATCCACTAAAGTGTAATTTTATGCAATTGAGTCCATTACTTGTATTTTTGTTCAAATTAACTTATTTCAAATATTGTATTTTTCTCACCAATCAAATCAAACGACATTAACAACAAATTTAAAATTCAAAATATTGCATTTTGCAATTTTTAGAATTTTAAAATCTGTTAGGGACAAATAAATTGTAAATAATTTATTGAATTTAAATTTTGCAATATTCTGAATTGTCCCCTTTGCCTCAACGCAATTTGAAATGATTTTATATAACCTTCAGGCAAATTACTTAAGAAAAAGCTAAAGTAATGGACAGTAATAAGAAGGTTCTGCACTCCCATCTTGGGATATATGCTTAACACAACGTTGAAACTTGAGATTGCTATTTATAATATTCATCCCACTAATGTGTATTTTATGCCAATTGAGTCCATTACTTGTATTTTGTTCAATTAACAAATT
>JAIRCJ010000469.1:33171-102752 GCA_020883675.1 Bruguiera gymnorhiza | reverse complement strand
AACTTTTGGAATTTTAAAGAATTATAAGGATTTATGTATGGTTAATAATCAATTGAGTTTTAAAATTTGTAATTTTTTTAATTGCCTCTATTGTCACAATGCAAGTTAAACGATTCATATAGTTTGAGTCTACAAATATATTACTTAGAAAAGGCAAATGCAGTGGAATATAATAAGAAGTTTTGCCACTCTCCTCAAGAGCAATATGCTTGACCCAACATTAAAGTTTAAGATTGCTATTTCTAATATTCATCCCTAAAGTGTATTTTATACAATTAAGTCCATCACATATATTTTTTCTTCAATTAACATATTCAAATATTGTTTTCTCGCCATTCAAAATGCAGTGGCATTAACAATAAATTGAAAATATCAAAATATTACATTTATTCAATTTGTAGAATTTTAAAGGCTTATAGTGATTTATTTATTGTTAATAAACAGTTGAATTTAATTTTTTTTATTTTTTTTAATTGCCTTCCATAGCACAATATAGGTTTGAAATGGTTTATATAATTTTTAGTTACAAACAAATTACTTAAGAAAAAGCAAATGTAGTGGACTATAAATAAAAGTTTTTGCCACTCCCTCAAGAGCAATATGCTTGACCTAACATTAAAGCTAAGGATTGCTTTTTAATTTTTTATCCACTAACGTGTATTTTATCCAATTGAGTTCCATTACTTGTATTTTTGTTCAATTAACATATTCAAATATTATATTTTCTCACCATTCAAAATGCAATGGCATTAAACATAAATTGAAAAAATTAAAACATTCCATTTTTTCAACTTTTAGAATTTTAAAGACTTGTAGGGGTTAATTTATTGTTAATAATCATTTGAATTTTGTTTTGTAATTTTATTAATTGTCTCCTCCAGCAATATGCCTCACTCAACATTAAAACCTTACCATTTATCCAATTAAGTCCATACTTGTTTTTTGTTCAATTAACATATTCAAATATTACGTTTTTCTCACCATTCAAAATGCAGTGGCATTAACAATAAATTGAAAAATCAAAACATTGTATTTTTTCTTCTTTTGGAATTTTAAAGACTTATAAGATTATGCATTATTAATAATCAATTGAATTTAAATTTTGTAATTTTTGTAATTGCCTCCTTTGCCACAATGCAAGTTCAAATGATTAATAATTTGAGTCTACAAATATATTACTTAAAAAAAAAAAAAGCAAATGCAATGGCTCGCCACTCCCCTCAAGAGCAATATGCTTGACTCAACATTAAAGCTTAGGCTTGCTATTTATAATATTCATGCCCAAAGTGTATTTTATATAATTGAGTCCATTACTTTTTTTTTTTTCAGTTAACATATTCAAATATAATGGTTTGGTCTCACCATTCAAAATGCAATGGCATTAACAATAAATTGAAAAATCAAAAACATTGCATTTTTCAACTTTTGGAATTTTAAAGACTATTTATGGCATTGTTAATAATCAGTTGAAATTTAAATTTTGTAATTTTTCTTTCTTGTCTCCCTTTACGACAATGGATATGAAATGATTTATATAATTTTAGTCTACAAACATATTACTTTAAGAAAAAGCTAATAAATGGACTCTAATAAGAAGTTTCCTCACTCCCCTCAAGATCAATATGCTTGACCTCAACATTAAAGCTTAGCATTGCTATTTATAATATTCATCCACTAAAGTGTATTTTATACAATTGAGTCCATTATTTGTATTTTCTTTTTCAATTAACATATTCAAATATTATGTTTTTCTCACTATTCAAAATGCAATGGCATTAACAATAAATTGAAAAATCAAAACATTTCATTTTTTCAACTTTTAGAATTTTAAAGACTTATAGGGGTTAATTTATTGTTAATAATTAGTTGAATGTAGATTTTGTAATTTTATTAATTGTCTCCTCAAGAGCAATATGCTCACTCAACATTAAAGCTTAGCATTGCTATTTATAATATTCATCCCTAAAGGGTATTTTATCCAATTGAGCTCATTAATTGTATTTTTGTTCAATTAACATATTCAAATATTATGTTTTTCTCACCATTCAAAATGCAATGGCATTAACAATAACTTGGAAAATCAAAACATTGTATTTTTCCAACTTTAAGACTTTTAAACACTTCTAGGGATCAATGCATTGTTAATAATTAGTTGAATTTAAATTTTGTAATTTTTTTCATTGCCTCCTTTGCCACAATGCAAGTTGAAATGGTTTACGTAATTTGAATCTACAAACATATTACTTAAGAAAAGCAAATGCAATAGACTATAAAAAGAAGTTTCCCCACACCCCTCAAGAGCAATATGCTTGACCCAATGTTAAAGCTTAGCATTGCTATTTATAATATTCATCCACTAAAATGTATTTTATACAATTGAGTCCATTAATTGTATTTTTGTTCAATTAACATATTCAAATGTTATCTTTTTCTCACCATTCAAAATGGAGTGGCATTAACAATAAATTGAAAAATCAAAACATTCATTGTTTCAGCTTTTAGAATTTTAAAGACTTATAGGGATTGGTGAATTGTTAATAATCATTTAAATTTAAATTTTGTAATTTTCTTAATTGTCTTCTTTGTGACAATGCAATATCAAATGATTTATATAACTTTAGTCTACAAACATATTACTTAAGAAAAAGCTAATGCAGTGGACTCTAATATGAAGTTTCCCCACTTCCCTTAAGAGCAATATGCTTGACTCAACATTAAAACTTGGGATTCCTATTTATAATATTCATCCACTAAAATGTATTTAATACAATTGAGTCCATTCCTATTTATAATATTCAATTAACATATTCAAATATTATGTTTTCTCACCATTCAAAATAAAGTGGCATTAACAATAAATTGAAAAATCCAAACATTCATTTTTTTAGCTTTTAGAATGTTAAAGACTTATAAGGATTTGTGCATTGTTAATAATCAGTTAAATTTAAATTTTGTAATTTTCTTAATTGCCTCCTTTGAGACAATGCGATATCAAATGATTTATATAATTTTAGTCTACAAACATATTACTTAAAAAAAAAGCTAATGCAATGGACTCTAATATGAAGTTTCCCCACTCCCCTCAAGAGCAATATACTTGACCCAACATTAAAGCTTGGGATTCCTATTTATAATAGTCATCCACTAAAATGTATTTTATACAATTGAGTCCATTACTTGTATTTTTTTTTCAATTAACATATTCAAATATTATGTTTTTCTTACCATTCAAAATGGAGTAGCATTCACAATAAATTGAAAAATCAAAACATTCATTTTTTCAACTTTTAGAATTTTAAGGACTTATAGGTATTTGTGCATTGTTAATAATCAGTTATTTAAATTTTATAATTTTCTTAATTGTCTCCTTTGCGACAATGCAATATCAAATGATTTATATAATTTTAGTATACATACATATTACTTAGGAAAAAGCTAATGGAATGAATTTTAATAAGAAGTCTCCCCACTCCTTTCAAGAGCAATATGCTTCACCCAACATTAAAGCTTGGGATTGCTATTTAGAATATTAATCCATAAAAGTGTATTTTACACAAATAAGTCCTTTAGTTGTATTTTTCTTTAATTAACATATTCAAATATTATGTTTTTCTCACCATTCAAAATGCAGCAGCATTAACATAAATTGAGCACAATGCTGCATTTGCTATTTACTTGCCCAAACTGTTAGCTGCGGCATTCCAATGTGTTTTGGTGCATTGTGAGGATTGGCTTAGTATGAGTATATTTATTTATTTACTTTTTGGTGTTAGATTTTTGACCTCAAGTTAATTGGTTTTGCAGATCTGAATTTGTTTTCATCAATCCCAACTCTAAAGGGCAGTGTGGCTGTGGAGAGTCCTTTTTGACAAAGTAGTTCAGATGCTGGTGAACATGGGGATAGATAAACGTAGGAAATTCATTATCGTGGATTTCCATGGTTGATGTATATGTGTTGTGATCTGTTAGAGCTTTAGCTAGCTCTCTAGCCCTTCTTCCAATAATGATCTATGGAGCTAAGGACTCCTCTCCCCACGCCTCACCACCTTCCTCTCATTCTTCGTGCTAAATGTGTGTTTATTGGTGTATTGTGAAATGTAACTTCTTTTCTCCGTGCAGTACTGTGGATCCTCGTTGTGTTCTATGTGAAATTTGGAACATGTGCCAAAAAAGCAACCTGTATTCTGCACATTGTAATATCAATTTTATTTTTATTGAGTCTCTCACATTAGCCGTGAAATTTGCATCTGGAACAGATCATGCTTGACAACGTTGTAGACTGTCAGACTTGATGACAAAATAGGAATCCACGATCGTTTTAGGCTTTTAGCAGTCCCAGGGGTAGTGCTCAGTGAAAGGTGATACATCATTGTTCAACTTAACAAGAATATGACATATAGCAGGTGCCCAGGTCTAAATGCAGAAGGCACGGGAGAATTATCATTGCACGCCACTTTGCTTCATTCCCACAATCAAAGCTTCTTAAATTTAGTTAAAAAAGAGGGCTCCTAAGTGCTGACCTTGACTCACAACTTCATAAAAGATAAATGGAATTTTAAGAATCTGTTGAATTTTAAAGTTTGCAATTTTCTTAATTGTCTCCTTTCTAACAATGCGATATGAAATGATTTATATAATTTTAGACTACAAATATATTACTTAAGAAAAAGCTAATGCAATGGACTCTAATAAGAAGTCTCCCCAGTCCCCTCAAGAGCAATATTTTTGATGCAACATTAAAGTTTGGGATAGCTATTTATAATAGTCATCCATAAACGTGTATTTTATACAATTAAGTCCATTACTTGTATTTTTTATCAATTAACATATTCAAACTTTATGTTTTTCTCCCCATTCAAAATGCAATGGCATCAACAATAAATTGAAAAATCAAAACCTTGCATTTTGTACGCATTTATAATTTTAAAGTCTTATAGGGATACATGCAATGTTAAGAATTCGTTGAATTTAAATTTTGCAATGTTCTTAATTGCCTCCTTTCCGACGATGTGATATGAAAGGATTTATACAATTTTAGTCCACAAACATATTACTTAAGAAAAAACTAATGCAATGGACTCTAATAAAAAGTCACCCCAATCCCCTCAAGAGCCATACGTTTGACTCAACATTAAAGCTTGGGATTACTATTTATAATTGTCATCCATAAACGTCTATTTTATACAATTGTGTCCATTACTTATATTTTTGATCAATTAACATATTCAAACATTATATTGTTCTCTCTATTCAAAATGCAATGGTATTAACAATAAATTGAAAAATCAAAACATTGCATTTTTTCAACATTTATCATTTTAAAGTCTTTTACGGTTAAATACAATGTTAAGAATTCGTTGAATTTAAATTTTTCAATTTTTTTAATTGTCTCCTTTCCGACAATGCGATATGAAATGATTTATATAATTTCAGACTACAAACATATTACTTAAGAAAAAACTAATGCAATGCACTCTAATAAGAAGTCTCCATACTCCCCTCAAGAGCAATAAGCTTGACCTAACATGAAAGCTTGGGATTGCTATTTGGAATTTTAATCCATAAAAGTGTATTTTTTACAATTGAGTCCATTACTTGTTTTTTTTTGATCAATTAACATATTCAAATATTATGTTTTTCTCTCCATTCAAAATGCAATGGCATTAACAATAAATTGAAAAATCAAAACATTGCATTTTTTCAACATTTATAATTTTGAAGTCTTATAGGGATAAATGCAATGTAAAGAATTTGTTGAATTTAAATTTTTTCAATTTTCTTAATTGTCTCCTTTCTAACAATGCGATATGAAATGATTTATATAATTTTAGACTACAAACATATTACCTAAGAAAAAGTTAATGCAATTGACTCTAACAAGAAGTCTCACTACTCCCTTCAAGAGCAATACGCTTGACCCAACATTGAAGCTTCAGATTGCTATTTAGAATATTAATCCATAAATGTGTATTTTACGCAATTAAGTTCATTACTTGTTTTTTTTTTTTTATCAATTAACATATTCAAATATAATGTTTTTCTCTCCATTCAAAATGCAATGACATTAACAATAAATTGAAAAATCAAAACATTGCATTTTTTCAACTTTTATAATTTTAAAATCTTATAAGGATAAATGCAATGTTAAGAATCTATTGAATTTAAATTTTTTAATTTTCTTAATTGTATCCTTTTTGACAATGCGATATGAAATGATTTATATAATTTTATACTACAAACATATTACCTAAGGAAAAGCTAATGCAAAGGGCTCTAATAAGAAGTCTCCCAACTCCCCTCAAGAGCCATGTGCTTGACCCAACATTAAAGCTTGGGATTGCTATTTAGAATATTAATCCATAAAAGTGTATTTTACACAATTGAGTCTTTTAGTTGTATTTTTGTTCAAGCAACAGATTGAAATATTATGTTTTTCTCACCAATGAGAATGCAGTGGCATTAACAATATATTGAAACATCAAAACATTGCATGTTTTCAACTTTGATAATTTTAAAGTCTTATAGGGATAAATGCAATGTTAAGAATTTGTTGAATTTAAATTTTGTATTTTTCTTAATTGTCTCCTTTCCAACAATGCAATATTAAATGATTTATATAATTTTAGATTGCAAGCATATTACTTAAGAAAAAATTAATGCAATGGACTCTAATAAGAAGTCACCCCAGTCCCCTCAAGAGCAAGACACTTGACCCAACATTAAAGCTTGGGATTCCTATTTTTAATGGTCATCCATTAACGTGTATTTTATACAATTGAGTCCATTACTTGTATTCTTGATCAATCAACATATTCAAACATTATGTTTTTCTCCCCATTCAAAATGCAATGACATTCACAATAAATTGAAAAATCAAAATATTGCATTTTTTCAACATTTATAATTTTAAAGTCTTATAGGGATAAATGCAATGTTAACAATCTGTTGAATTTAAATTTTGCAAGTTTCTTAATTGTCTCCTTTCCGACAATACGATAAGAAATGATTTATATAATTTTAGACTGCAAACATATTACTTAAGAAAAAGCTAATGCAATGGACTCTAATAAGAACACTCCTAAGTCCCCTCAAGAGCAATACGCTTGACCCAACATTAAAGCTTGGGATTGCTATTTATAATAATCATCCATAAATGTATATTTTATACAATTGAGTCCATTACTTGTATTTCTTATCAATTAACATATTCAAACATTATGTTTTTCTCACCATTCAAAATGTAGTGGCATTAACATAAACTAAGAAATGAAAACATTGCATATTTTCATCTTTTAGAATTTTAAAGTCTTATAGGGATACATGCAATGTTAAGAATCTATTGAATTTAAATTTTGCAATGTTCTTAATTGTCTCCTTTCAGAGGACACAATATGAAAGGATTTATATAATTTTAGTCTACAATCATATTACTTAAGAAAAAGCTAATGCAATGGACTCTAATAAGAAGTCTCCCAGTCCCCCTAAGAGCAGTATGCTTGACCTAACATTAAAGCTTCGAATTGCTATTTAGAATATTAATCCAAAACATTGCAATTGAGTCCAACATATTCAAATATTATGTTTTTCTCACCATTCAAAATACAATGGCATTAACAATAAATTGGAAAACCAAAACATTGCATTTTTTCAACATTTATAATTTTAAAGTCTTATAAGGATAAATGCAATGTCAAGAATTTGTTGAATTTAAATTTTTCAATTTTCTTAATTGTCTCCTTTCCAACAATGCGATATGAAATGATTTATATAATTTTAGACTACAAACATATTAATTTAGAAAAACTAATGCAATGGACTCTAATAAGAAGTCTCTCTATTCCCCTCAAGAGCAATATTTTCGACTCAACATTAAAGCTTGCGATTGCTATTTAGAATATTAATCCATATAAGGGTATTTTTCACAAAGGAGCCCTTTAGTTGTATTTTTGTTCAATTCGCATATTCAAATATTATGTTTTTCTCACCAATGAAAATGTAGTGGCATTAACAATAAATTGAAAAATCAAAATATTGCATTTTTTCAACTTTGATAATTTTAAAGTCTTATCGAGACAAATGCAAAGTTAAGAATCTGTAGAATTTAAATTTTGCAATTTTCTCAATTGTCTCCTTTCCAGCAATGCGATATGAAATGGCTTATATAATTTTAGACCACAAACATATTACTTAAGAAAAAGCTAATGCAATGGACTTTAACAAGAATTCTCCCCACTCCCCTCAAGAGCAATATGCTTGACCCAACAATAAAGCTTGGCATTGCTATTTAGAATATTAATTCATAAAAGTGTATTTTTCACAAGTGAGTCCTTTATTTGTATTTTGTTCAATTCACATATTCAAATATTATCTTTTTCTCACCAATGAAAATGCAGTGGCATTAACAATAAATTGAATCAAAACATTGCATTTTTTCAACATTTATAATTTTAAAGTCGTATAGGGATAAATGCAATGCTAAGAATCTATTGAATTTAAATTTTGCAATTTTCTCAATTGTCTCCTTTCTAGCAATGCAATATGAAATGACTTATATAATTTTAGACTACAAAAATATTACTTAAGAAAAAGCTAATGCAATGGACTCTAATAAGAAGTCTCCCCACTCCCCTCAAGAGCAATATGCTCGACCCAACATTAATGCTTAGGATTGCTATTTAGAGTATTAATCCACAAAAGTGTATTCTATACAATTGAGTCCATTACTTGTATTTTGATCAATTAACATATTCAAATATTATGTTTTTCTGTCCATTCAAAATGGAATGGCATTAACAATAAATTGAAAAATCAAAACACTGCATTTTTTTCAACTTTTATAATTTTATAGTCTTATAGCAATAAATGCAATGTTAAGAATCTGTTGAATTTAAATTTTTCAATTTTCTTAATTATCTCCTTTCCGACAATGTGATATGAAAGGATTTATATAATTTTAGACTACAAACATACTACTTAAGAAAAAGCTAATGCAATGGACTTTAATAAGAAGTCTCCCCACCTCCCTCAATAGCAATATGCTTCACCTAACATTACAACATGGGATTGTTATCTAGAATATTAATCCATAAAAGTGCATTTTACACAATTGAGTCCTTTAGTTGTATTTCTATTCAAGCAACATATTCAAATATTATGTTTTTCTCAGCAATGAAAATGCAGCAACACTAATAAGAAATTGAAAAATCAAAACTTTGCATGTTTTCAACTTTTATAATTTTAAAGTCTTATAAGGATAAATGCAATGTTAAAAATCTATTAAATTTAAACTTTGCAATTTTCTTAATTGTCTCTTTTTTGACAATGCGATATGAAATGACTTATATAATTTTAGACTACAAACATATTACTTAAGAAAAAGCTAATGCAATGGACTTTAATAAGAATTCTGCCCACACCCCTCAAGGGCAATATGCATGACCCAACATTAAAGCTTGGGATTGCTATTTAGAATATTAATCCATAAAAGTGTATTTTACGAAATTGAGTCCATTTCTTGTATTTTTCATCAATTAACATATTCAAATATTATGGTTTTCTCTCCATTCAGAATGCAATGGCATTAACAATAAATTGAAAAATCAAAACATTGCATTTTTTCAACATTTATAATTTTAAAGTCTTATAAGGATAAATGCAATGTTAAGAATTTGTTGAATTTAAAATTTTCAATTCTCTTCATTGTCTCCTTTTCGACAATGCGATATGAAATGATTTATATAATTTTACTCTACAAACATATCTCTCCACTCCCCTCAAGGGCAATATTTTTAACCCAACATTAAAGCTTGGGATTGTTATTGAGGATATTAATCCATAAAAGTGTATTTTACACAATTGAGTACTTTAGTTGTATTTCTGTTCAAGCACCATATTCAAATATTATATTTTTCTCAGCAATGAAAATGTAGCGACATTAACAACAAATTGAAAAATCAAAACATTGCATTTTTTCTACTTTTATAATTTTAAAGTCTTATAAGGATAAATGCAATGTTAAGAATCTATTGAATTTAAATTTTGTAATTTTCTTAATTGTCTCCTTTCCGACAATGTGATATGAAATGATTTATATAATTTTAGACTACAAACATATTACTTAAGAAAAAGCTAATGCAATGAACTTTAGTAAGAATTCTCCCCACTCCCCTCAAAAGCAATATGTTTGACCCAACATTAAAGCTTGGGATTGCTATTTAGAATATTAATCCATAAAAGTGTATTTTACACAATTGAGTCCATTACTTCTATTTTTCATCAATTAACATATTTAAATATTATGTTTTTCTCTCCATTCAAAATGCAATGGCATTAACAATAAATTGAAAAATCAAAACATTGCATTTTTTCAACATTTATAATTTTAAAGTCTTATAGAGATAAATGCAACGTTAAGAATTTGTTGAATTTAAACTTCGCAATTTTCTTAATTGTTGTCTTTCCGACAATGCAATATAAAATGATTTATATAATTTTAGACTACAAACATATTACCTAGGAAAAAGCAAATGCAATGGACTTTAATAAGAAGTCTCCCCACTCCCCTCAAGAGCAATATTTTTGACCTAACATTAAAGCTTGGGATTGCTATTTACAATATTAATCCATAAAAGTGTATTTTACACAATTGAGTCCTTTAGTTATATTTTTGTTCAAGTAACATATTCAAACATTATGTATTTCTCACCTTTCAAAATGCGATGACATTAGCAATAAATTGAAAATTCAAAACATTGCTTTTTTTCAACTTTGATAATTTTAAAGTCTTATATAGATAAGTGCAATGTTAGGAATCTATTGAATTTAAATTTTGCAATTTTCTTAATTGTCTACTTTCCAACAATGCAATATAAATTATATAATTGTGGTCTACAAACATATTACTTAACAAAAAGCTAATGCAATGGACTATAGTAACAAGTCTCCCAACTCCACTTAAGAGCAATATGCTTCACCCAGCATTAAAGCTTGGGATTGCTATTTAGAATATTAATCCATAAAAGTTTATTTTAGACAATTGAGTCCTTTAGTTGTATTTTTGATCAATTAACATATTGAAACATTATGTATTTCTCACCCTTCAAAATGCAATGACATTAACAATAAATTGAAAATTCAAAACATTGTTGTTTTTCAACTTTGATAATTTTAAAGTCTTATATAGATAAATGCAAAGTTAAGAATCTGTTCAATTTGAATTTTGCAATTTTCTTAATTGTCTCCTTTCTGGCAAAGTGATATCAAAGGATTTATATAATTTTAGATTGCAAACATATTAATTTAGAGAAAGCTAACGCAATGGACTCTAATAAGAAGTCTTCACAGTCCGTTCAAGAACAATACGCTTGACCTAACACTAAAGCTTGGGATTTCTATTTAGAATATTAATCCATAAAAGTGTATTCTACACAATTGAGTCCTTTAGTTGTATTTTTGTTCAAGTAACATATTCAAACATTATGTATTTTCTCACCATTCACAATGCAATGGCATTAACAATAAATTGAAAATTCAAATCATTGCTTTTTTTCAACTTTGAGAATTTTAAAGTCTTATATAGATAAATGCAACGTTAAGAATCTATTGAATATAAATTTTGCAATTTTCTTAATTGCCTCTTTTCTGACAATGTGATATAAATGATTTATATAATTTTAGTCTATGTTGTTCCCACAGCCTTGTATGGGTTGTAATTGTTGTCAACTAGGGTTAAGTGTGCAAGAGAGTAAAGTCACATGGAAGGGCAAGAAAGTAAATCTGCCATGTAAGCCCTATTAGGGTTTCATGGAAGAGAGTATATAAAGGCCTTGGAAGACAAAACTAGGGCAGAGGGCCAACACAATTGAAAAAACAGCAACCCTACAACAACCGGTCAAAAAGGAAGAGAGAGCAGAACGGCAAGAGATCAAAAACGACACCACTGGAAGAGCAAACCAGAAACGTCACCACCGGGAGAGCAAACCAGAACGTGCGACCTCCTGCAAGCAAACCAAAAACGCCTCCTGCAAGCAAACCAGAAACACATCCTGCAAGCAAACCAGAAACACATCCTGCAAGCAAACCAGAAATGCCTCCTGCAAGCAAACCAGAAACACATCCTGCAAGCAAACCGGAAACGCACAACCAGCAAGAGGAGAAATAAGAAACAGACCACCCGGAAGAGAAGACAACAGACCTGGTATCCGTGAGACCACCCGGAAGAGAAGACAGCAGACTAGAAGCGTGAGGCAGGCCGAGAGACGTGAACCAGAAAAACCAGTAGCGTGAGGCAGGCTAAGAGACGTGAAACAGCAGACCAGAAGCATGAGACCAGAACGTGCAACGGCGTGACTGATCAGAAGCGTGGGGCAGGCCGTGAGATGTGAAATGGCAGACCAGAAGCTGTGAAACTGTGAGACGGTGAAAGCAGGAGTTGTGTGAAACAACCTAGAGAAGGAATTCGGCAAAGCATCGGAAAGAACTCAACGTATTTCCAGATTTCTTCAAGAGAGGTTAGAGAGCATTGCGGTGAACTTCTAAGTAGCAGTGGAGCAGCCTTTCAATTCAACAGAGGCAAGACAAGCTAGAAGAAGGGTAGACACAGTAAGTGACACTCTTTGTATTGTACTTGCTTAGTAATTTCAATAGTGAAAGGAGCAAAAGATTAAGACATCCATTGTAACTGGAATTCTCAAGTATAGTGGATAGTCTCGGTAAGGGAGAGTCCCTACCACCGTGGATGTACGTCACATTGACGGAACCACATAAATCTCGTGTGTCCTTAATTTGCTTTACGTTCTGTGTTTTGAATTGAGCTGTGAACGCAGCTAAAGTATCAGCCAACCCATAACCTAACAAAGACCTAAACAAGAACATCTGAATTGTCTATTAGGCAAAGTGTCTGAAAGGTGACTTTGGGGACTATTGTGATTAGTAGGTAGCAATAGATCTACCTCAGTCGAATCTGAGAAAGAGTTCACTTTTAAGAAGAGATTGAAGTTGTTCACTTTCCTGCGAATTGCGAATTGTGATGATACTGATTCACCCCCCCTCTCAGTATCACAAACTAGTAGATCCTAGGGTGAAGTTGGGAACTTCAGTCTACCAACATATTACTTAAGAAAAAGCTAATGCAATGGACTCTAATAAGAAGTCTCCCCAGTCCGCTCAAGATCAATACGCTTGACCCAACATTAAATCTTGAGATTGCTATTTAGAATATTAATCCATAAAAGTGTATTTTACACAATTGAGTCCTTTAGTTGTATTTTTGTTCAAGTAACACATTCAAACATTATGTATTTCTCACCGTTCAAAATGCAATGACATTAACAATAAATTGAAAAATCAAACATTGTTGTTTTTCAACTTTGATAATTTTAAAGTCTTATATAGATAAAGGTAATGTTAAGAATCTGTTGAATTTAAATTTTGCAATTTTCTTAATTGTCACATTTCCGACAATGTGATTAAATGATTTATATAATTTTAGTCTAGAAACATATTACTTAAAAAAAAGCTAATGCAATGAACTCCATTAACAAGTCTCCCTACTTCGCTCAAGAGCAATACGCTTCACCCAACATTAAAGCTTGGGATTGTTATTTAGAATATTAATCCATAAAAGTGTATTTTAGACAATTAAGTCCTTCAGTTGTATTTTTAATCAATTAACATATTCAAAGATTATGTTTTTCTCCCCATTTAGAATGCCATGGCATTCACAATAAATTGAAAAATCAAGACATTGCATTTTTTCAACTCTTATAATTTTACAGTCTAATAGGGATAAATGCAATGTTAAGAATCTTTTGAATTTAAATTTTGCAATTTTCTTAATTGTCTACTTTCCGACAATGCGATATAAATGATTTATATAATTGTGGCCTACAAACATATTACTTAAGAAAATGCTAATGCAATGGACTTTAATAACAAGTCTCCCTACTCCGCTCAAGAGCAATACCCTTCACCCAACATTAAAGCTTGGGATTGCTATTTAGAATATTAATCCATAAAAGTTTATTTTAGATAATTGAGTCCTTTAGTTGTATTTTTGATCAATTAACATATGCAAACATTATGTATTTCTCACCATTCAAAATGTAATAGCATTAACAATAAATTGAAAATTCAAAACATTGCTTTTTTTCAACTTTGATAATTTTAGTCTTATATAGATAAATGCAATGTTAAGAATCTGTTCAATTTAAATTTTACAATTTTCTTAATTGTCGACAATGCGATATAAATGATTTATATAATTTTGGTCTACAAACATATTACTTAAGAAAAAGGTAATGTAATGGACTCTAATAACAAGTCTCCCTACTCCACTCAAGAGCGATACGCTTTACCCAATATTAAAGTTTGGGATTGCTATTAAGAATATTAATCCATAAAAGTGTATTTTAGACAATTGAGTCCTTTAGTTGTATTTTTTATCAACTAACATATTCAAAGATTATGTTTTTCTCCCCATTCAAAATGTCATGCATTAAGAATAAATTAAAAAATCAAGACATTGCATTTTTTCAACTTTTATAATTTTAAAGTCTTATAGGGATAAATGCAATGTTAAGAGTCTGTTGAATTTAAATTTTGTAATTTTCTTAATTGTCTCCTTTCCAACAATGCGATATGAAATGATTTATATTATTTTAGCCTACAAACATATTACTTAAGAAAAAGCAAATGCAAAAGACTCTAATAAGAAGTGTCCCCACTACCCTTAAAAGCAATATGCTTGACCCAACATTAAAGCTTGGGATTGCTATTTAGAATATTAATCTATAAAAGTGTATTTTACACAATTGTGTCCTTGAGTTTTATTTTTGTCCAAGTAAGATCTTATAATATTATGTTTTTCTCACCATTAAAAATACAGTGACATTAACAATAAATTGAAAAATCAAAACATTGCATTTTTTCAACTTTGTTAAGGTTAAAGTCTTATAGGGACAAATGCAATGTTAAGAATCTACTAAATTTAAATTCTGCAATTTTCTTAATTGTGTCCTTTCCGACAATGTGATATGAAATGATTTAAATAATTTTAGACTGCAAACATATTACTTAAGAAAAAGCTAATGCAAGGGACTCTAATAAGAAGTCTCCCCACTCCCCTCAAGAGCAATATGTTTGACCCAACACTAAAGCTTGGGATTGCTATTTAGATTATTAATCCATAAAGGTGTATTTTGCAGAAATGAGTCCTTTAGTTGTATTTTTGCTCGATTACCATATTCAAATATTATGTTTTTCTTACCATTCAAAATGTTGTGGCATTAACAATAAATTGAAAAATCAAAACATTGCATTTTTTGAACTTTTATAATATTAAATTCTTATAAGGATAAATGCAACGTTAAGAATCTATTGAATTTAAATTTTGCAATTTTCCTAATTGTCTCCTTTTTGACAATGCGATATGAAATGATTTAAATAATGTTAGACTACAAACATATTACTTAAGAAAAAGCTAATGCAAGGGACTCTAATAAGAAGTCTCCCCACTGCCCTCAAAAGCAATATGTTTGACCCAACACTAAAGCTTGGGATTGCTATTTAGATTATTAATACATAAAGGTGTATTTCGCACAAATGAGTCCTTTAGTTGTATTTTTGCTTGATTACCATATTCAAATATTATGTTTTTCTTACCATTCAAAATGTTGTGGCATTAACAATAAATTGAAATATCAAAACATTGCATTCTTTCAACTTTGTTAAGTTTAAAGTCTTATAGGGATGAATGCAATGTTAAGAATCTGCTAAATTTAAATTTTGCAATTTTCTTAATTGTGACCTTTCCGACAATGTGATACGAAATGATTTAAATAATTTTAGACTACAAACATATTACTTCAAAAAAAGCTAATGCAAGGGACTTTATTAAGAAGTCTCCCCACTCCCCTCAAGAGCAATATGTTTGACCAACACTAAAGCTTTGGAATGCTATTTAGATTATTAATCCATAAAGGTGTATTTTGCACAAATGAGTCCTTTAGTTGTATTTTTGCTCGGTTACCATATTCAAATATTATGTTTTTCTTACCATTGAAAATGTTGTGGCATTAACAATAAATTGAAAAATCAAAACATTGCATTTTTTCAACTTTGTTAATTTTAAAGTCTTATAGGGATAAATGTAATGTTAAGAATTTGCTGAATTTAAATTCTGCAATTTTCTTAATTGTCTCCTTTTTGACAATATGATATGAAATGATTTATATAATTTTAGACTACAAACATATTACTTAAGAAAAAGCTAATGCAATGGACTTTAATAAGAAGTCTCCCCACTCCCCTCAATGGTAATATGCTTGACCCAACATTAAAGCTTGGGATTCCTATTTAAAATATTAATCCATAAAAGTGTATTTTAGACCATTGAGTCCTATAGTTGTATTTTTGTTCAATTAACATATACAAAAATTATGTTTTTCACATCATTCAAAATGCAGTGGCATTAATAATAAATTGAAAAGTCAAAACATTGCATCTTTTCAACTTTAATAATTTTAAAATCTTATAGGGATAAATGCAATGTTAAGAATCTATTGAATTTAAATTTTGCAATTTTCTTAATTGTCTCCTTTCCGACAATATGATATGAAATAATTTATATACATTTAGACTACAAACATATTACTTAAAAAAAAAACAGTTAATGCAATGGACTCTAATAAGAAGTCTCCCAGCTCCCCTCAAGAGCAATACGTTTGACCCAACATGAGAGCTTGGGATTGCTATTTATAATAGTCATCCATAAACATGTATTTTACACAATTGAGTCCATTACTTGTATTTTTGATCAATTAACATATTCAAATATTATGTTTTTCTCTCCATTCAAAATGCAATGGCTTTGACAATAAATTGGAAAATCAAAACATTGCATTTTTTTCAACCTTTGTGAAAAATGCAATGTTAAAAATCTGTTGGATTTAAATTTTTCAAATTTCTTAATTGTCTCCTTTTCAACAATGTGATATGAAATGATTTATATAATTTGAGTCTACAAACATATTACTTAGGAAAAAGCTAATGCAATGGACTTTAATAAGAACTCTCTCCAATCCCCCAAGAGTAATATGCGTAACCCAACATTAAAGCTTGAGATTGCTATTTAGAATACTAATCCATAAAAGTCTGCTTTACGCAATTGAGTCCTTTAGTTGTATATTTTTTCAATTAACATATTCAAATATTATGTTTTTCTGATCATTCAAAATACAGTGGCATTAACAATAAATTGAAGAACCAAAACATTACATTTTTTCAACTTTTATAATTTTAACGTCTTATAGGGATTAATGCAATATTAAGAATCTGTCGAATTTAAATTTTGCAATTTTCTTAATTGTCTCCTTTCCAACAATGTGATATGAAATGATTTATATAATTTTAGATTACAAACATATTACTTAAAAGAAGCTAATGCAGTGGACTCTAATAAGAAGTCTACCCACTCCCCTCAAGAGCAATACGCTTGACCCAACATTAAAGCTTGGGATTGCTATTTATAATAGTAATCCATAAAAGTGTATTTTGTATCACATTGTCTCCTTTCCAACAATGTGATATGAAATGATTTATATAATTTTAGACTACAAACATATTACTTAAAAGAAGCTAATGCAGTGGACTCTAATAAGAAGTCTACCCACTCCCCTCAAGAGCAATACGCTTGACCCAACATTAAAGCTTGGGATTGCTATTTATAATAGTAATCCATAAAAGTGTATTTTATATCACATTGTCTCCTTTCCAACAATGTGATATGAAATGATTTATATAATTTTAGACTACAAACATATTACTTAAAAGAAGCTAATGCAATGGACTCTAATAAGAAGTCTACCCACTCCCCTCAAGAGCAATACGCTTGACCCAACATTAAAGCTTGGGATTGCTATTTATAATAGTAATCCATAAAAGTGTATTTTATACAAATGAGTCCTTTAGTTGTATTTTTGTTCAAGTAACATATTCAAATATTATGTTTTTCTCTCCATTCAAATTGCAGTGGCATTAACAGTAAATTGAAAAGTCGAAACATTGATAATTTTAATGACTTATAGGGATAAATGCAATGTTAAGAGTATTTTGAATTTAAATTTTGCAATTTTCTTCTTTGTCTCCTTTCCAACAATGCGATATGAAATCATTTATATAATTTTAGTCTACAAACATATTACTTAAGAAAATGCAAATGCAATGGACTCTAATAAGAAGTCTCCCCACTCCCTTCAAGAGCAATATACTTGACCCAACATTAAAGCTTGGGATTGCTATTTCGAATATTAATCCATAAAAGTGTATTTTACACAATTGAGTACTTTAGTTGTATTTTTATTCAATTAACATATTCAAATATTATGTTTTTCTCATGATTCAAAATGCAGTGGCATTAACGATAAATTGAAAAATCAAAACATTGCATTTTTTCAACTTTGATAATTTTAAAGTCTTATATGGATAAATACAAAGTTAAGAATATGTTGAATTTAAATTTTTCAATTTTCTTAATTATCTCCTTTTCGACAATGCAATATGAAATGATTTATATAATTTTAGACTATAAATATATTACTGATGAAAAAGCTAATGTAATTGACTATAATAAAAAGTCTTTCCACTCCCCTCAAGAGCAATATGCTTGACCCAACATTAAAACTTGGGATCGCAATTTAGAATATTAATCCATAAAAGTGTATTTTATAGAAATGAGACCTTTTGTTTTATTTTTTATTCAAGTAACATATTCAAATATTATGTTTTTGTCACCTTTCAAAATGCAGTGGCATTAACAATAAATTGAAAAATCAAAATATTGCATTTTTTCAACTTTGATAATTTTAAAGTCTTTTAGGGATAAATGCAATGTTAAGAGTGTGTTGAATTTAAATTTTGCAATTTTCTTCTTTGTCTCTTTTCGACAAAGCAATATGAAATGATTTATATAATTTTAGACTACAAACATATTACTTAAGAAAAAGCTAATGCAAAGGACTCTAGTAAGAAGTTTCCCCAGTCCCTTCAAGTGCAATATGCTTGACACACCATTAAAGCTTCGGATTGCTATTTATAATATTTATCCATAAAAGTCTATTTTATACAATTGAGTCCAATACTTGTATTTTTGATCAATTAATATATTCAAATATTATTTTTTCTCTCCATTCAAAATGCAATGGCATTAACAATAAATTGAAAAATTGAAACATTGCATTTTTTCAACTTTGATAATTTTAAAGTCTTATCGGGATAAATGCAATGTTCAGAATTTGTCGAATTTAAATTTTGTAATTTTCTTAATTGTCTCCTTTCTGACAATGCGATATGAAATGATTTATATAATTTTAGTTTACAAACATATTACTTAAGAACAAGCTAATGTAGTGGCCTCTAATAAGAAGTCTCCCCATTCCCCTTAAGAACAATATGCTTGACCCAACATTAAAGCTTTGAATTCCTATTTATAATAGTCATCGATAAACGTGTATTTTAGACAATTGAGTCCATTATATGTATTTTTGATCAATTAACATATTCAAATATTATGTTTCTCTCTCCATTCAAAAGGCAATGGAATTGACAATAAATTGTAAAATCGAAACATTGCATTTTTTCAACTTTGGTAATTTTAAAGTCTTATAGTGATAAATGCAATGTTAAGAATCTATTGAATTTAAATTTTGCAATTTTCATAATTGTCTCCCTTTCAACAATGCAATATGAAATGATTTATATAATCTTAGTCTACAAACATATTACTTCAAAAAAAGCTAATGCAACCTCCCCTCAAGAGCAATATGCTTGATCCAACATTAAAGCTTGAGATTGCTATTTATAATAGTCATTCATAAATGTGTATTTTATACAATTGAGTCCATTACTTGTATTTTTGATCAATTAACATATTCAAATAATATCTTTTTCTCTCCATTCAAAATGCACTAGCATTAAAAATAAATTGAAAAATCAAAACATTGCATTTTTTCAACTTTTATAATTTTAAAGTTTTATAGGGATAAATGCAATGTTAAGAATTTGTTGAATTTAAATTTTGAAACTTTTTTAATTGTCTCCATTATGACAATGCGATATGGAATGATTTATATAATTTAGTCTACAAACATATTACTTAAGAAAAAGCTAATACAATGGACTTTAATAAGAAGTCTCCCTATTCCCCTCGAGAGCAATATACTTGACGCAACATTAAAACTTGAGATTGCTATTTATAATTTTAATCCATAGAAGTGTATTTTACACAATTGAGTCCTTTAGTTGTATTTTTGTTCCACTAACATATTCCAATATTATATTGCTCTCACCAATCAAAATGCAGTGGCATTAACAATAAATCGATTAATCAAAACATTACATTTTTTCAACTTTGATAATTTTAAATTCTTATAAGGATAAATGGAATGCTAAGAATCTGTTGAATTTAAATTTTGCAATTTTCTTACTTGTCTCCTTTTCAACAATGCGATATGAAATGATTTATAAAATTTTAGTCTACAAACATATTACTTAAGAAAAAAGCTAATGCAATAGGCTCTAATAAGAAGCCTCCCCACTCCCCTCAAAAGCAATATGCTCGATCCAACATTAACGCTTGGAATTGCTATTTATAATAGTCATCCATAAATGTGTATTTTATACAATTGACTCTGTTACTTGTATTGTTTTTCAATTAACATATTCAAATATTATGTTTTTCTCACCATTCAAAATACTGTGACATTAACAATAAATTGAAAGATCAAAACATTGCATTTTTTCAACTTTGATAATTTTAAAGTCTTATAGGGATAAATACAATGTTAAGAATCTGTTGAATATAAATTTTGCAATTTTCTTAATTGTCTCCTTTCCGACAATGCGATATGAAATGATTTATATAATTTTAGTCTACCAACATATTACTTAAGAAAAAGCTAATGCAATGGACTCTAAAAAGAAGCCTTTCCACCCCCCTTAAGAGTAATACACTTGACCCAACATTAAAGTTTGGGATTGCTATTTATAATAGTCATCCATACACGTGTATTTTATGCAATTGAGTCCATTACTTGTATTTTTGACCAATTAACATATTCAAATATTATATTTTTCTCTCCATTCAAAATGCAATAGCATTAACAATAAATCGAAACATTGCATTTTTTCAACTTTTATAATTTTAAAGTCTTATTAGGATAAATGCAATGTTAAGAATCTATTGAATTTAAATTTTGCAATTTTCTTAATAGTTTTCTTTCCGACGATGCGATATGAAATGATTTATATAATTTTAGTCTACAAACATATTACTTCAAAAAAAGCTAATGCAATGGACTTTAATAAGAAGTCTCCGCACTCCCCTTATGAGCAATATACTTGACATAACCTTAAAACTTGGGATTACTATTTAGAATTTTAATCCATTGAAGTGTATTTTACACAATTGAGTCCTTTTGTTGTATTTTTGTTCCACTAACATATTCAAATATTATGTTGTTCTCACCAATCAAAATGCAGTGGCATTAATAATAAATTAAAAAATCAAAACATTACATTTTTTCAAGTTTGATAATTTTAAAGTCTTATAGGGATAAATTGAATGCTAAGAATCTGTTGAATTTAAATTTTCCACTTTTCTTAATTGTCTCCTTTTCAACAATGTGATATGAAATGATTTATAAAATTTTAGCCTACAAACAAATTACTAAAGAAAAAGCTAATGCAATGGACTCTAAAAAAGAAGTCTCCCCACTCCCCTTAAGAGCAATACGCTTGACCCAACATTAAAACTTAGGATGACTATTTATAATAGTCATCTATACACATGTATTTTATACAATTGAGTCCATTACTTGTATTTTAACCAATTAACATATTCAAATATTATGTTTTTCTCTCCATTCAAAATGCAATGCATTAACAATAAATTGAGAAATCGAAGCATTGCATTTTTTCAACTTTTATAAATTTCAAGTCTTATAGGGATAAATGCAATGTTAAGAATTTGTTGCATTTAAATGTTGCATTTTTCTTAATTGTCTCCTTTTCGACAATGCGATATGAAATGATTTATAAAATTTTAGTCTACAAACATATTACTTAAGAAAAAACTAATGCGACGGACTTTAATAAGAAGTGTCCCCACTCCCATCAAGAGTTATATGCTTGACCCAACATTTAAGCTTGGGATTGCTATTTAGAATATTAACCCATAAAAATGTATTTTACATAATTGAGTCCTTTAGTTGTATTTTTGTTCCATTAATATATTCAAATATTACGTTTTTCTCACCATTCAAAATGCAGTGGCATTAACAATAAATAGAAAAATAAAAACATTGCAAATTTTCAACTTTGATAATTTTAAAGTCTTATAGGAATAAAGGCAATGGTAAGAATCTGTTGAATATAAATTTTGCAATTTTCTTAGTTGTCTCCTTTCGACATTACAATATGAGATGATTTATATAATTTTAGTCTACAAACATGTTACTTAAGAAAAAGTTAATGCAATGGACTTTAATAAGCCACTCCCCTCAAGAGCAATATACTTGATGCAACATTAAAGTTTGGGATTACTATTTAGAATTTTAATCCATAGAAGTGTATTTTACAAAATGGAGTCCTTTTGTTGTATTTTTGTTCCATTAACATATTCAAATAATATGTTGTTCTCACCAATCAAAATGCAGTGGCATTGACAATAAATTGAAAAATCAAAACATTACATTTTTTCAACTTTGATAATTTTAAAGTCTTATAGGGATAAATGGAATGTTAAGAATCTGTTGAATTTAAATTTTGCAATTTTCTTAATTGTCTCCTTTTCGACAAAGCAATATGAAGTTATTTATAAAATTTTAGTCTACGAACATATTACTTCAGGAAAAGCTAATGCAATGGACTCTAAAATGAAGTCTCCCCACTCCCCTCAAGAGCAATACGCTTGACCCAACATTAAAGCTTAGGATTGCTATTTATAATAGTCATCCATACTCGTGTGTTTTATACAATTGAGTCCATTACTTGTATTTTTGACCCATTAACATAGTAAAATATTATGTTTTTCTCTCCATTCAAAATGCATTGGCATTAACAATAAATTGAAAAATCAAAACATTGCATTTTTTTAGCTTTGATAATTTTAAAGTCTTATAAGGATAAATGCGATATTAAGAATCTAATGAATTTAAATTTTGCAATTTTCTTAATTGTCTCCTTTCCGACAATGCAATATTAAATGATTTATAAAATTTTAGTCTACCAACATATTACTTAAGAAAAAGCTAATGTGATGAACTTTAATAAGAAGTCTCCCCACTCCTTTCAAGAGCAATACACTTGACCCAACATTCAAGCTTGGGATTGCTATTTAGAATAATCATCCATAAACGTGTATTTTTGATCAATTAACATATTCAAATATTATGTTTTTCTCACCATTCAAAATGTAGTGGCATTAACAATTAATTGAAAAATCAAAATATTACATTTTTTCAACTGTGATAATTTTAAAGTCTTATAGGCATAGATGCATTGTTAAGAATCTGTTGAATTTAAATTTTGCAATTTTCTTAATTGTCTCCTTTACAACAATGTGATATGAAATGATTTATAAAATTTTAGTCCACAAACATATTGCTTAAGAAAAAGCTAATGCAAGAAGCTCTAATAACAAGCCTCCCCACTCCCCTCAAGAGCAATATGCTTGATCCAACATTAAAACTTGGGATTGTTATTTAGAATATTAATCCATAAAAGTGTATTTGACACAATTGTGTCCTTCAGTTGTATTTTGTTCCATTAACATATTCAAATATTACGTTTTTCAACCTTTATAATTTTGAAGTCTTATAGGGATAAATACAATGTTAAAAATCTATTGGATTTAAATTTTGCAGTTTTCTTACGTCTCTCCTTTCCGAAAGTGCGATATGAAATGATTTATATAATTTTAGTTTACAAACATATTACTTAAGAAAAAGGTAACGCAATGGACTTTAATAAGAAGTGTCTGCATTCCTCTCAAGAGCAATACGCTTGACCCAACATTAAAACTTGAGATTGCTATTTATAATAGTCATCCATACACGTGTATTTTATACAATCGAGTCCATTTCTTGTATTTTTGACCAATTAACATATTAAAATATTATATTTTTCTCTCCATTCAAAATGTACTGGCATTAACAATAAATTGAAAAATGAAAACATTACATTTTTTCACCTTTGATAATTTTAAAGTCTTATAGGGATAAATGTAGTGCACAGAATCTGTTGAATTTAAATTTTACAATTTTCTTAATTGTCTCCTTTTCGACAATGTGATATGAAATGATTTTTAAAATTTTAGTCTACAAACATATTATTTAAGAAAAACTAATGCAATGGACTCTAAAAAGAAGTCTTCCCACTCAACTCAAGAGCTATACGCTATTTATAATAGTGATCCATAGAGCTTGCAATTGCTATTTATAATAGTCATCCATACACGTGTATTTTATACAGTTGAGTCCATTACTTGTATTTTTGACCAATTAACATATTCAAATCTTATGTTTTTCTCTCCATTCAAAATGCACTGACATTAACAATAAATTGAAAAAATGAAACATTGCATTTTTTGAACTTTTATAATTTTAAAGTCTCATAGGAATGAATGCAATGTTAAGAATCTGTTGAATATAAATTTTGCAATTTTCTTAATTGTCTCCATTCTGACAATGCGATATGAAAGGATTTTTCTAATTTTAGTCTACAAACATATTACTTAAGAAAAAGCTAATGCAATGGACTCTAATAAGAAGTCTCCCCACACCCTTCAAGAGTAATACGCTTGACCCAACATTAAAGCTCAGGATTGCTATTTATAATAGTCATCCATACACATGTATTTTATACAATTGAGTCCATTACTAGGATTTTTAACCAATTAACATATTCAAATATCATGTTTTTCTCTCCATTCAAAATGCAATGGCATTAACAATAAATTGAGAAATCGAAACATTGGATTTTTTCAACTTTTATAATTTTAAAATCTTATAGGGATAAATGTAATGTTAAGAATTTGTTGAATATAAATTTTGCAATTTTTTAAATTTTTGCCTTTTTGACAATGCGATATGAAATGATTTATATAGTTTTATTCTACAAACATATTACTTAAAGAAAAGCTAATGCAATGCACTCTAAAAAGAAGTCTCCCCACACTCTTCAAGAGCAATACGCTTGACACAACATTAAAGCTTGGGATTGCTTTTTATAATAGTCATCCATAAACGTATATTTTTCATCAATTAACTTATTAAAATATTAGGTTTTTCTCACCATTTGAAATGCTGTGGCATTAACAATAAATAGAAAAATCAAAACATTGCATTTTTTCAACTTTGATAATTTCAATGTCTTATAGGAATCAATGCAATGTTAAGAATTTGTTGAATAAAAATTTTGTTATTTTCTTAATTGTCTCCTTTCTGACAATGCGATGTCAAATGATTTATATAATTTTAGTCTACAAACGTATTACTTAAGAAAAAGCTAACGCAATGGACTCTAATAAGAAGTCTCCCCACTTCCCTTAAGAGCAATATGCTTGACCCAACATTTAAGCTTGGGATTGCTATTTAGAATAGCCATCCATAAACGTGTATTTTATACAATTGAGTCCATTACTTGTATTTTTGATCAATTAACATAATCAAATATCACATTTTTCTCTCCATTCATAATGCAATGGCGTTAACAGTAACTTGAAAAATCAAAACATTGCATTTTTTCAACTTTTATAATCTTAAAGTCTTATAGGGACAAATGCAATTTTAAGAATATGTTGAATTTAAATTTTGCAATTTTCTTAATTGTCTCCATTCTGACAATGCGATATGAAAGGATTTTTATAATTTTAATTTACAAACATATTACTTAAGATAAAGCTAATGCAATGGACTCTAATAAGAAGTCTCCCCACTCCGCTCAAAAGCAATACGCTTGATCTAACATCAAAGCTCGAGATTGCTATTTATAATAGTCATCCATACACATGTATTTTATATAATTGAGTCCATTACTAAGATTTTTGACAATTTACATATTCAAATATTATGCTTTTCTCTCCATTCAAAATTCAATGACATTAACAATAAATTAAGAAATCGAAACATTGCTTTTTTTCAACTTTATAATTTTAAAATCTTATAGGGATAAATGCAATGTTAAGAATCTATTGAATATAAAGTTTGCAATTTTCTGAATTGTCGCCTTTCCGACAATGCAATATGAAATGATTTATATAGTTTTATTCTAACCAACATATTACTTAAGGTAAAAGATGCAATGGACTCTAAAAGAATCTCCCCATTCCCCTTAAGAGCAATACACTTGACCCAACATTAAAGCTTGAGATTGCTATTTATAATAGTCATCCATACACGTGTATTTTATACAATTGAGTCCATTACTTGTATTTTGACCAATTAACATACTAAAATATTATGTTTTCTCTCCATTCAAAATGCATTGGCATTAACAATAAATTGAAAAATCAAAACATTACATTTTTTCAACTTTTATAATTTAAAGTCTTATAGGGATAAATGAAAAGCTAAGAATCTATTGATTTTAAATTTTGCAATTTTCTTCATTGTCTCCTTTTCGACAATGCGATAATAAGATGGTTTATAAATTTTAGTCTACAATATATTACTAAGAGAAAAAGCTAATGCAATGGGCTCTAATCAGAAGTCTTTCCCACTCCCTTCAAGGGCAATACTCCTTGAACCAACATTAAAGCTTGGGATTCCTATTTACAATTGTTATCCATAAGACGTTATTTTATACAATTGAGTCCATTACTTGTATTGTTTTTCANTCTCTCCATTCAAAATGCATTGGCATTAACAATAAATTGAAAAATCAAAACATTATGTTTTTTCAACTTTGATAATTTTAAAGTCCTATAGGGATAAATGCAGTGCTAAGAATCTGTTGAATTAAAATTTTGCAATTTCTTAATCGTCTCCTTTTTAACAATGCAATATGAATGATTTTATACAAATTGGACTTTACAAAAAAATATACTAAGAGAAAAACTAATGTAATGGGCCCCAATAAGAAGTCTCCCACTCCCATCAGAAGAGCAATCGCTTAACCCAACATTAAAGCTTGGATTTCTATTATATAGGTTTTCAAAACATTTTTTTTTTATTCCCCCATAAAAACCCCACTTGTATTTTTATTAACCAAAAATTGTATCCTTACTTGTATTCTTTGACCATGAAGATATTAAAATATTATGTTTTTTCTCTCCATTCAAAATGCATTAGCATTAAACAATAAATTGAAAATCAAAACATTGCATTTTTCAACTTTGATAATTTTAAAGTCTTATAGGGGATAAATGCAATGGTAAGAATCTGTTGAATTTAAATTTTGCAATTTTCTCATTGTCTCCCTTTCGACATGCAATATGAAATGAATTTATGTAATTTTAGTCTACAAACTATTACTAGAACAAAAGTTAAAGCAATGGACTCTAAAGGAAGTCTCCCCACTCCCTCTAGAGCAATATGCTTGACCCAACATTATGCTTGGGATTGCTATTTATAATAGCCATCCATACACGTGTATTTTATACAATTGTGTCCATTACTTGTATTTTTGACCAATTAACATATTAAAATATTATGTTTTTCTCTCCATTCAAAATGCACTGGCATTAACAATAAATTGAAAAACCAAAACATTACATTTTTTCAACTTTGATAATTCTAAAGTCATATAGGGATAAATCCAATGTTAATAATCTGTTGGATTTAAGTTTTGCAATTTTCTTACATGTCTCCTTTCCGAAAGTGCGATATGAAATGATTTATATAATTTTAGTCTACAAACATATTACTTATGAAAAGCTAATGCAATGGACTCTAATAAGAAGTTTCCCCTCCCTTCAAGAGCAATACGCTTGACCCAACATTAAAGCTTGGGATTGCTATTTATAAGAGTCATCCATAAACGTGTATTTTTAATCAATTAACATATTCAAATATTATGTTTTTTGGCTATTGAAAACGCAGTGGCATTAACAATTTGATAATTTTAAAGTCTTATAGGGATAAATGCAATGTTGAGAATCTCTTGAATATAAATTTTGCAATTTTCTTAATTGTCTCCTTTCCGACAATGCAATATGAAAAGATTTATAGAATTTTAGTCTAATGCAATGGGCTCCAATAAGAAGTCTCCCCACTCCCCTCAATAGCAATACGCTTGACCCAACATTAAAGCTTGGGATTGCTATTTAGAATATTAATCCATAAAAGTGTATTTTACACAATTGGGTCCTTTAGTTGTATTTTTGTTCCATTAAGTTATTCTTTTGTTACCTTTTTCTCACCATTCAGAATGCAATGGCATTAACAATAAATTGAAAAACCAAAACATTGAATTTTTTCAACCTTTATAATTTTGAAGTCTTATAGGGATAAATACCATCTTAAGAATCTGTTGGATTTAAATTTTGCAATTTTCTTACTTGCCTCCTTTCTGAAAGTGCGATATGAAATGATTTATATAATTTTAGTCTACAAACATATTAGATAAGAAAAAGCTAATACAATGAACTCTAATAAGAAGTCTTCCCCCTCCCCTTAAGAGCAATACGCTTGACCCAACATTAAAGCTTGGGATTACTATTTATACTAGTCATCCATAAACGTGTATTTTATACAATTGAGTCTGTTACTTGTATTGTTTTTCAATTAATATATTCAAATATTATTTTTTTTTCTCACCATTCAAAATGCAGTGATATTAAAAACAAATTGAAAAATAAAAACAATGCATTTTTTCAACATTGATAATTTCAAAGTCGTATAGGGATATATGCAATGTTAAGAATCTGTTGAATATAAATTTTGCAATTTTCTTAAGTGTCTCCTTTCCAACAATGCGATATGAAATGATTTATAAGATTTTAGCCTACAAACATATTACTTATGAAAAAGCTAATGCAATGGACATTAAAAAGAAGTCTCCCCACTCCCATCAAGAGCAATATGCTTGACCCAACATTAAAGTTTCAGATTGCTATTTATAATAGTCATCCATACATGTGTATTTTATACAATTGAGTCCATTGCTTGTATTTTTGACCAATTAACATATTAAAATATTATGTTTTTCTCTCCATTCAAAATGCACTAGCATTAACAATAAATTGAAAAATCAAAACATTATATTTTTTCAACTTTGATAATTTTAAAGTCTTATAGGGATAAATGCAATGCCAAGAATCTGTTGAATTTAAATTTTACAATTTTCTTAATTGACTCCTTTTCGACAATGCTATATGAAATGATTTATAAAGTTTTAGTCTACAAACATATTACTTAAGAAAAAGCTAATGCAATGGGTTCTAATAAGAAGTCTCCCCACTCCCCTCAAGAGCAATACGCTTGACCCAACATTAAAACTTGGGATTGCTATTTATAATAGTCATCCATACACGTGTAATTTATACAATTGAGTCCATTACTTGTATTTTTGACCATTTAACATATTAAAATATTATGTTTTTCTCTCCACTCAAAATGCACTGGCATTAACAATAAATTGAAAAATCAAAATATTACATTTTTTCAACTTTGATAATTTTAAAGTCATATATGGATAAATCCAATGTTAAGAATCTGTAGGATTTAAGTTTTGCAATTTTCTTACATGTCTCCTTTTCGAAAGTGCGATATGAAATGATTTATATAATTTTAGTCTACAAACATATTGCTTATGAAAAAGTTAATGCAATGAACTCTAATAAGAAGTCTTCCCCCTCCACTCAAGAGCAATACGCTTGACCCAACATTAAAGCTTGGGATTGCTATTTATAAGAGTCATCCATAAACGTGTATTTTTGATCAATTAACATATTCAAATATTATGGTTTTCTGGCTATTGAAAACGCAGTGGCATTAACAATTTGATAATTTTAAAGTCTTATAGGGATAAATGCAATGCCAAGAATCTATTGAATTTAAATTTTGCAATTTTCTTAATTGACTCCTTTTCGACAATGCGATATGAAATGATTTATAAAGTTTTAGTCTACAAACATATTACTTAAGAAAAAGCTAATGCAATGGGCTCTAATAAGAAGTCTCCCCACTCCCCTCGAGAGCAATATGCTTGACCCAACATTAAAGCTTGGGATTATTATTTATAATTGTCATCCATAAACGTGTAGTTTATTCAATTGAGTCCATTACTTGTATTTTTGATCAATTAACATATTCAAATATTATGTTTTCCTCTCCATTCAAAATGCAATGGCATTAACAATAAATTGAGAAATCGAAACATTGCATTTTTTCAACTTTTATAATTTTAAAGACTTACGGTGATAAATTTAATGTTAAGAATCTGTTGAATTTAAATCTTTAAATTTTCTTAATTGTCTCCTTTCCGACAATGCAATAGGAAATGATTTATATAATTTTAGTCTACAAAGATATTAGTTAAGAAAAGGATAATGCAATGGACTCTAGAAAAAGTCTCCCCACTCCCCTCAAGAGCAAGACACTTGACCCAGCATTAAAACTTGGGATTGCTATTTATAATAGTCATCCATACACGTGTATTTTATACAATTGAGTCCATTACTTGTATTTTTGACCTATTAACATATTCAAATATTATGTTTTTCCCTCCATTAAAATGCAATGGTATTAACAATAAATTGAAAAATTGAAACATTGCATTTTTTCAACTTTTATAATTTTAAAGTCTTATTAGGATAAATGCAATGTTAAGAATTTGTTGAGTTTAAATTTTGCAATTTTCTTAATTGTCTCCTTTCTGACAATGCGATATGAAAGGATTTAGATAATTTTAGTCTACAAACATATTACTTAAGAAAAAGCTAATGTAATGGACTCTAATAAGAAGTCTCCCCACTCCCCTCAAGAGCAATACGCTTGACCCAACATTAAACCTTGGGATTGCTATTTATAATTTTAATCCATAAAAGTGTATTTGACACAATAGATACTATTAGCCGTATTTTTGTTCAATTAACATATTCAAATATTGTGTTTTTCTCTCCATTCAAAATGCAATGACATTAACAATAAATTGGAAAAACAAAACATTGTATTTTTTCAACTTTTATAATTTTAAAGTCTTATAGGGATAAATGCGATGTAAGAATCTATTGAATTTAAATTTTGCAATTTTCTTAATTGTCACCATTCTGACAATGCAATATTAAAGGATTTCTATAATTTTAGTCTACAAACATATTACTTAAGATAAAACTAATGCAATGGACTCTAATAAAAAGTCTCCCCACTCCCCTCAAGAGCAATACGCTTGACGTAACATTAACGCTTGGGATTGCTATTTATAATTTTTATCCATAAAAGTGTATTTTACACAATTGACACCATTAGTCATATTTTTGTGCAATTAACTTATTCAAATATTATGTTTTTCTCTCCTTCTAAAATGGAATGGCATTAACAATAAATTGAAAAATCAAAACATTGCATTTTTTCAATTTTGATAATTTTAGAGTCATATAGGGATAAATGCAATGTTCATAATCTGTTGAATTTAAATTTTGTAATTTTCTTAATTGTCTCCTTTACAACAATGTGACATGAAATGAAATGGTTTATATAATTTAAGTCTACAAACATATTACTTAAGAAAAAGCTAATGCAATGGACTATAATAAGAAGTCTCCACACAACCCTCAAGAGCAATATGCTTGACCCAACATTAAAGGTGGGGATTGCTATTTATAATTTCAATCCTTAAAAGTGTATTTTACACAATAGACACCATTGGTCGTGCTTTTGTTCAATTAACATATTCAAATATTATGTTTTTCTTTCCATTCAAAATGCAATGGTATTAACAATTAATTGAAAAATCAAAACATTGTATTTTTTCAATTTTGATAAATTTAAAGTCTTATAGTGATAAATGCAATGTTCAGAATCTGTTAAATAGAAATTTTGTAATTTTCTTAATTGTCTCCTTTCCACCAATGCGACAGGAAATGATTTATATAATTTTAGTCTACAAACATATTACTACAGAAAAAACTAATGCAATGGACTCTAAAAAGAAGTCTCCCCTCTCCCTTCAAGAGCAATATGCTTGACACAACATTAAAGCTTGTGATTTCTATTTATAATTGTCATCCACAAACGTGTATTTTATACAATTGAGTCCATTACTTATATTTTTTATCAATTAACATAATCAAATATCACGTTTTTCTCCCCATTCAAAATGCAATGGCATTAACAATAAATTGATAAATCAAACATTGCATTTTTTCAACTTTTATAATTTTTAAGTCTTATAGGGATAAATGCAATGTTAAGTATCTGTTCAATTTAAATTTTGCAAATTTCTCAATTGTCTCCTTTCCGACAATGCGATATGGATTGATTTACATAAATTTAGTCTACAAACATATTACTTATGAAAAAGCTAATGCAATGGACTCTAAAAAGAAGTCTCCCCACTCCCCTCAAGAGCAATATGCTTGACCCAACATTTAAGCTTGAGATTGCTATTTAAAATATTAATCCATAAAAGTGTATTTTACACAATTTAGTCCTTTAGTTGTATTTTTGTTCCATTAACATATTCAAATATTACGTTTTTTTTACCATTCAAAATGCAGTGGCATTAACAATAAATAAAAAAACCAAAACATTGCATTTTTTCAACTTTGATAAGTTTAAAGTCTTATAGGGACAAATGCAATATTAAGAATCTGTTGAATATAAATTTTGCAATTTTCTTAATTGTCTCCATTCTGACAATGCGATAGGAAAGGATTTATATAATTTTAGTCTACAAACATATTATTTATGAAAAAGCTAATGCAATGGACTCTAAAAAAAGTCTCCTCACTCCCCTAAAAGTAATACGCTTGACCCAACATTAAAACTTGCGATTTCTATTTATAATAGTCATCCATAAACGTGTATTTTATACAATTGAGTCTATTACTTGTATTTTTGATCAATTAACATACTCAAATATCATGTTTTTCCCTCCATTCATAATGCAATGGCGTTAACAATAAATTGAAAAATCAAAACATTGCATTTTTTTCAAATTTTATAATCTTAAAGTCTTATTGGGATAAATGCAATGTTAAGAATCCGTTGAATTGAAATTTTGCAATTTTTTTAACTGTCTCCATTCTGACAATGCGATATGAAAGGATTTTTATAATTTTAGTCTACAAACATATTACTTAAGAAAAAGCTAATGCAATGGACACTAGTAAGAAGTCTCCCCACTCCAATCAAGAGCAATACTCTTGACCCAACCTTAAAGTTTGGGATTGCTATTTATAATTTTAATCCATAAAAGAGTATTTTACACAATAGACACCATTAGTCATATTTTTGTTCAATTAACATATTCAAATATTACGTTTTTCTCTCCGTTCAAAATGCAATGACATTAATAATAAATTGAAAATTCAAAACATTGCATTTTTCAATTTTGATAAATTTAAAGTCTTATAGGGATAAATGCAATGTTCAGAATCTGTTGAATTTAAATTTTGTAATTTTCTTAATTGTCTCCTTTCCAACAATGCGACATGAAATGATTTATATAATTTAGTCTACAAACATATTGCTTAAGAAAAAATTAATGCAATGGACTCTAATAAGAAGTCTCCCCACTCCCCTCAAGAGCAATAAGCTTGACCCAACTTTAAAACTCAGTATTGTTATTTATAATTTTAATCCATAAAAGTGTATTTTACACAATAGACACTATTAATAATATTTTTGTTCAATTAATATATTCAAATATTATGTTCTTCTCTCCATTCAAAATGCAATGACATTAACAATAAATTGAGAAATCAAAACATTGCATTTTTTCATCTATTATAATTTTAAAGCCTTCTAGGGATAAATGCAATGTTAAGAATCAGTTAAATTTAAATTTTGCAATTTTCTTAATTGCCTCCATTCTAACAATGCGATAGGAAAGGATTTATATAATTTTAGTCTACAAACATATTACTTTAAAAAAAGCTAATGCAATGGACTCTAAAAAGAAGTCTCCCCACTCCCCTCAAGAGCAATACGCTTACCCCAACATTAAAGCTTGCGATTTTTATTTATAATAGTCATCCACAAACATGTATTTTATACAATTGAGTCCTTTACTTGTATTTTTGATCAATTAACATAATCAAATATCACGTTTTTCTCTCCGTTCAAAATGCAATGGCATTAACAATAAATTGAAAAATCAAAACATTGCATTTTTTAAATTTTGATAATTTTAGAGTCTTATACGGGTAAATACAATGTTCAGAATCGGTTGAATTTAAATTTTAAAATTGCTTTATTGTCTCCTTTTCAATAATGCGACATGAAATGATTTATATAATTTTAGTCTATAAACATATTACTTTAGAAAAAACTAATGCAACGGACTCTAATAAGGATTCTCCCCACTCCCCTTAAGAGCAATAAGCTTGACCCAACAATAGAGCTTGGGATTGCCTACTTAGTCGTATTTTTGTTCAGTTAACATATTCAAATATTATGTTTTTTCTCTCCATTCAAAATGTAATGGCATTAACAATAAATTGAAAAATCAAAACATTGCATTTTTTCAACTTTTATAATTTTAAAGTTTTATAGGGATAAATGCAACGTTAAGAACCTGTTAAATTTAAATTTTGCAATTTTCTTAATTGTCTCCTTTCCAACAATGCGATATGAAATGATTTATATAATTTTAGTCTACAAACATACTGCTTAAGAAAAAACTAATGCAATGGACGCTAAAAAGAAGTCTCCCCACTTCCCTCAAAAGCAATAAGCTTGATCCAACTTTAAAGCTTGGGATTTTTATTTAGAATATTAATCCATAAAAGTGTATTTTACACAATTGAGTCCTTTAGTTGAATTTTTGTTCAATCAATATATTCAAATATTATGTTTTTTACACCGTTCAAAATGCAGTGGCGTTAACAATAAATTGAAAAATCTAAACATTGCATTTTTTCGACTTTGATAATTTTAAAGTCTTATAGGGATAAATGCAATGCTAAGAATCTTTTGAATTTAAATTTTGCAATTTTCTTAATTGTCTCCATTCTGACAATGCGATATGAAAGGATTTATTTAATTTTAGTCTAGAAACATATAACTTAAGAAAAAGCTAATGCAATGGATTATAAAAAGAAGTCTTCCCACTCCCCTCAAGAGCAATACGCTTGACGCAACATTAAGGCTTGTGATTTCTATTTATAATTGTCATCCACAAATGTGTATTTTATACAATTGAGTCCATTACTTATATTTTTGATCAATTAACATAATCAAATATCACATTTTTCTCCCCATTCAAAATGCAGTGGCATTAACAATAAATAAAAAAATCAAAACATTGCATTTTTTCAACTTTGATAAGTTTAAAGTCTTCTAGGGATAAATGCATTGTTAAGAATCTATTGAATTTAAATTTTGCAATTTTCTTAATTTTCTCCTATCTGACAATGCAATATGAAATGATTTATATAATTTTAGTCTACAAACATATCACTTAAGAAAAGGCTAACGCAATGGACTCTAAAAAGATGTCTCCCCACTCCCCTCAAGAGCAATACGCTTGACCCAACATTTAAGCTTGGGATTGCTATTTAAAATATTAATCCATAAAAGCATATTTTACACAATTTAGTTCTTTAGTTGTATTTTTGTTCTATTAACATATTCAAATATTACATTTTTTTACCATTTAAAATGCAGTGGCATTAACAATAAATAAAAAAAATCAAAACATTGCATTTTTTCAACTTTGATAAGTTTAAAGTCTTCTAGGGATAAATGCATTATTAAGAATCTATTGAATTTAAATTTTGCAATTTTCTTAATTTTCTCCTATCTGACAATGCCATATGAAATGATTTATATAATTTTAGTCTACAAACATATTACTTAAGAAAAAGCTAATGCAATGGACTCTAATAAGAAGTCTCCCCACTCCCCTCAAGAGCAATACGCTTGACCCAACAATAAAGCTTAGGATTGCTATTTATAATAGTCATCCATAAATGTGTATTTTATACAATTGAGTCTATTACTTATATTTTTGCTCAATTAACATATTCAAATATTATCTTTTTCTCACCATTGAGAATGTAGTGACAATAACAATAAATTGAAAAATCAAAACATTGCATTTTTTCAACTTTGATAATTTTAAAGTCTTATAGGGATAAATGCAATTTTAAGAATATGTTGAGTTGGAATTTTCTTAATTATCTCCTTTCTGAAAGTGTGATATGAAATGATTTATATAATTTTAGTCTACAAACATATTACTTAAGAAAAAGCTAATGCAATGGACTTTAATAAGAAGTCTCTCCACTCTCCTCAAGGGCAATACGCTTGACCCAACATTAAAGCTTCAGATTGCTATTTATAATAGTGATCCATAAACGTGTATTTTATACAATTGAATCCATTAATTATATTTTTGATCAATTAACATATTCAAATATTGTGTTTTCCTCTCCATTCAAAGTGCAATGGCATTAACAATAAATTTAAAAATCAAAACATTGCATTTTTTGAACATTTAAAATTTTAAAGTTTTATAGGGACAAATGCAATGTTAAGAATCTATTGAATTTCAATTTTGCAATATTCTTAATTGTCTCCTTTCCTATAATGCGATATGAAATGATTTATAAAATTTTGGCCTACAAACATATTACTTAACAAAAAGCTAATGAATGGACTCTAATAAGAAGTCTTGCCACTCCCCTCAAGAGCAATCCGCTTGAACCAACATTAAAACTTGGGATTGTTATTTATAATAGTCATCCATAAATGTGTATTTTATACAATTGAGTCCTTTACTTGTATTTTTGATCAATTAACATATTCAAATATTATGTTTTCCTCTCCATTCAAAGTGCAATGGCATTAACAATAAATTGAGAAATCAAAACATTACATTTTTTCAACTTTTATAATTTTAAAGTCTTTTAGGGATAAATCCATTATGAAGAATCTGTTGAATTTAAATTTTGCAATATTCTTAATTGTCTCCTTTCCAACAATGGGGTATGGAATGATTTATATAATTTTAGTCTACAAACATATTACTTAAGAAAAAGCCAATGCAATGGACTCTAATAAGAAGTCTCTCCACTACTTTCAAGGGCAATACGCTTGACCCAACATTAAAGCTTAGAATTGCTATTTATAATAGTCATCCATAAACGTACATTTTATACAATTGAGTCTATTACTTGTATTTTTTATCAATTACTATATTGAAATATTATGTTTTCCTCTCCATTCAAAGTGCAATAACATTAACAATAAATTGAAAAATCAAAACATTGCATTGTTTTAACATTTATAATTTTAAAGTCTTATTGGGATAAATGCAATGTTAAGAATCTGTTGAATTTAAATTTTGCAATATTTTTAATTGTCTCCTTTCCGACAATATGATATTGAATGATTTATATAATTTTAGTCTACAAACATATTACATAAGAAAAAGCTAATGCAATTGACTTTAATAAGATGCCTCTTAACATCCATAAAAGTGTATTTTACACAATTGAGTCCTTTAGTTGTATTTTTGTTCAATTAACATATTCAAATATTATGCTTTTCTAACTATTCAAAATGCAATGGAATTAACAATAAATTGAAAAATCGAAACATTGCATTTTTTCAACTTTGATAATTTTAAAGTCTTATAGGGATAAATGCAATGTTAAGAATCTATGGAATTTAAATTTTGCAATTTTCTTCATTGTCACCCATCCAACAATGCGATATGAAATGATTTAGAAAATTTCAGTCTAAAAACATATTACATAAGAAAGAGCTAATGGGATGGACTTTAATAAGAAGTCTTCCCATTTCCCTCAAGAGCAATCCGCTTGACCCAACATTAAAGCTTGGGATTGCTATTTATAAGAGTCATCCATAAACGTGTATTTTATACAATTAAGTCCCTTACTTGTATTTTTTATCAATTAACATATTCAAATAATATGTTTTCCTCTCCATTCAAAGTGCAATGGCATTAATAATACATTGAAAAATCAAAACATTGCATTTTTTCACCATTTATAATTTTAAAGTCTTATAAGGGTAAATCCAATGTTAAGAATCTGTTGAATTTAAATTTTGCAATTTTCTTCATTGTCCCCTTTTCGACAATGCGATATGAAATGATTGATATAATTTTAGTCTACAAACATATAACTTAAGAAAAAGCTAATGCAATGGACTCTAATAAGAAGTCTCCCCAGTCCCCTCCAGACCAATACGCATGACCTAACATTAAAGCTTGGGATTGCTATTTATAATATGTATTTTATACAATTGAGTCCATTACTTGTATTTTTGATCAATTAACATATTCAAATATTATGTTTTTCTCTCTACTCAAAATGCAATGGCATTAACAATAAATTGAGAAGTTAAAACAGTACATTTTTTCGATATTTATAATTTTAAAGTCTTATAGGGATAAATGCAAACTTAAGAATCTATTGAATTTAAATTTTGCAATTTTCTTAATTGTCTCATTTCTGACAATGCGTTTGAAATGATTTATAAAATTTTAGTCTACAAACATATTACTTAAGAAAAAGCTAATGCAATGGACTCTAAAAAAAAGTCTCCCCATTCCCCTCAAGAGCAATACACTTGACCCAAAATTAAAGCTTGGGATTGCTATTTATAATAGTCATCCATATATGTGTATTTTATACAATTAAGTCCATTACTTGTATTTTTGACCAATTAACATATTCAAATATTACTTTTTTCTCACCATTTAGAATGCAATGACATTAACAATAAATTGAAACATTGAAACATTGCATTTTTTCAACTTTTATAATCTTAAAGTCTTATAGGGATAAATGCACTGTTAAGAATCTATTGAATATAAATTTTACAATTTTCTGAATTGTCGCCTTTCCGACAATGCGATATGAAATGATTTAAGGAAAAGGTAATGCAATAGACTCTAAAAAGAAGTCTCCCCACTCCCCTCAAGAGCAATACGTTTGACCCAACGTTAAAGTTTGGGATTGCTATTTGTAATAGTCATCCATACACGTGTATTTTATACAATTGAGTCCATTACTTGTATTTTTGACTAATTAACATACTAAAATATTATGTTTTTCTCTCCATTCAAAATGCACTGCCATTAACAATAAATTAAAAAATCAAAATATTACATTTTGCAATTTTCTTCATTGTCTCCTTTTCAACAATGCGATATGAAATGGTTTATAAAATTTTAGTCTACAAACATATTACTTAAGAAAAAGCTAATGCAATGGGCTCTAATAAGAAGTCTTCCCACTCCCTTCAAGGGCAATACTCTTGACCTAACATTAAAACTTAGGATTCCTATTTACAATAGTCGTCCATAAACGTGTATTTTATACAATTGAGTCCATTACTTGTATTGTTTTTCAATTAACATATTCAAATATTATTTTTTGCTCACCATTCAAAATGTAGGGGCATTAACAATAAATTGAAAAATCAAAGCATTGCATTTTTTCAACTCTGATAATTTTAAAGTCTTATAGGGATAAATGCAATGTTAAGAATCTATTGAATATAAATTTTTCAATTTTCTGAATTGTCGCCTTTCCGACAATACGATATGAAATGATTTATATAGTTTTAGTTTACAAACATATTACTTAAGGTAAAGCTAATGCAATGGACTTTAAAAAGAAGTCTCCCCACTCCCCTCAAGAGCAATACGCTTGACCCAACATTAAAGCTTGGGATTGCTATTTATAATAGTCATCCATACACGTGTATTTTATACAATTGAGTCCATTACTTGTATTTTTGACCAATTAACATATTAAAATATTATGTTTTTCTCTCCATTCAAAATGCACTGCCATTAACAATAAATTGAAAAATCAAAACATTACGTTTTTTCAACTTTGATAATTCTAAAGTCCTATAGGGATAAATGCAGTGCTAAGAATCTGTTGAATTTAAATTTTGTGATTTTCTTAATTGTCTCCTTTTTGACAATGCGATATGAAATGATTTATAAAATTTTAGTCTACAAACATATTACTTAAGAAAAAGCTAATGCAATGGGCTCTAATAAGAAGTCTCCCCACTCCTCTCAAGAGCAATACACTTGACCCAACATTAAAGCTTGGGATTGCTGTTTATAATAGTCATCCATACACTTGTATTTTATACAATTGTGTCCATTACTTGTATTTTTGACCCATCAACATATTAAAATATTATGTTTTTCTCTCCATTCAAAATGCACTAGCATTAACAATAAATTGAAAAATCAAAACATTGCATTTTTTCAACTTTGATAATTTTAAAGTCTTATAGGGATAAATGCAATGGTAAGAATCTGTTGATTTTAAATTTTGGAAATTTCTTCATTGTCTCCCTTTCGACAATGCAATATGAAATGATTTATGTAATTTTAGTCTACAAACATATTACTGAAGAAAAAGCTAAAGCAATGGACTGTAAAAAGAAGTCTCCCCACTCCCCTCTAGAGCAATATGCTTGACCCAACATTAAAGCTTGGGATTGCTATTTATAATAGTCATCCATACACATGTATTTTATACAACTGAGTTTATTACTTGTATTTTTGACCAATTAACATATTCAAATATTATGTTTTCTCTCCTTTCAAAATTCAATGGCATTAACAATAAATTGAAAAATCGAAACATTGCAATTTTTCAACTTTGATAATTTAAAAGTCTTATAGGGATAAGTGCTATGTTAAGAATCGATTGAATTTAAATTTTGCAATTTTTTTAATTGACTCCTTTCCAACAATGCGATATGAAATTATTTACAAAATTTTAGTTTACAAACATATTACTTAAGAAAAAGCTAATGCGATGGACTTTAAAAAGAAGTCTCCCTACTCCCCTCAAGAGCAATACGCTTGACCCAATTGTGTCCATTACTTGTATTTTTGACCAATTAACATATTAAAATATTATGTTTTTCTCTCCATTCAAAATGCACTGGCATTAACAATAAATTGAAAAATCAAAACATTACATTTTTTCAGCTTTGATAATTCTAAAGTCATATAAGGATAAATCCAATGTTAAGAATCTGTTGGATTTAAGTTTTGCAATTTTCTTACATGTCTCCTTTCCGAAAGTGCAATATGAAATGCTTTATATAATTTTAGTCTACAAACATATTGCTTATGAAAAAGCTAATGCAATGGACTCTAATAAGAAGTCTTCCCCCTCCCCTCAAGAGCAATACGTTTGACCCAACATTAAAGCTTGGGATTGCTATTTATAAGAGTCATCCATAAACGTGTATTTTTGATCAATTAACATATTCAAATATTATGTTTTTCTTGCTATAGAAAATGCAGTGGCATTAACAATTTGATAATTTTAAAGTCTTATAGGGATAAATGCAATGTTAAGAATCTCTTGAATATAAATTTTGCAATTTTCTTAATTGTCTCCTTTCCGACAATGCGATATGAAAAGATTTATATAATTTTAGTCTAATGCAATGGGTTCCAATAAGAAGTCTCCCCACTCCCCTCAATAGCAATATGCTTGACCCAACATTAAAGCTTAGGATTGCTATTTAGAATATTAATCCATAAAAGTGTATTTTACTCAATTGGGTCCTTTAGTTGTATTTTTGTTCCATTAAGTTATTCAAATGTTACCTTTTTCTCACCATTTAGAATGCAATGGCATTAACAATAAATTGAAAAACTAAAACATTGATTTTTTTCAACCTTTATAATTTTGAAGTCTTATAGGGATAAATACCATCTTAAGAATCTGTTGGATTTAAATTTTGCAATTTTCTTACTTGCCTCCTTTTTAAAAGTGCGATATGAAATGATTTATATAATTTTAATCTACAAACATATTACATAAGAAAAGCTAATGCAATGAACTCTAATAAGAAGTCTTCCCCCTCCCTCAAGAGCAATACGCTTGACCCAACATTAAAGCTTGGGATTGCTATTTACAATAGTCATCCATAAACGTGTATTTTATACAATTGAGTCCATTACTTGTATTTTGTTTAATTAACAAATTCAAATATTAATTTTTTCTCACCATTCAAAATGCAGTGGTATTAAAAAAATTGAAAAATAAAAACAATGCATTTTTCAACATTGATAATTTTAAAGTCGTATAGGGATAAATGCAATATTAAGAATCTGTTGAATATAAATTTTGCAATTTTCTTAACTATCTCCTTTCCAACAATGCGATATGAAATAATTTATAAGATTTTAGTCTACAAACATATTACTTAAGAAAAAGCTAATGCAATGGACATTAAAAGAAGTCTCCCCACTCCCATCAAGAGCAATATGCTTGACCCAACATTAAAGTTTAGGATTGCTATTTATAATAGTCATCCATACACGTGTATTTTATACAATTGAGCCCATTACTTGTATTTTTGACNCACCATTCAAAATGCAGTGATATTAAAAATAAATTGAAAAATAAAAACAATGCATTTTTTCAACATTGATAATTTCAAAGTTGTATAGGGATATATGCAATGTTAAAAATCTGTTGAATATAAATTTTGCAATTTTCTTAAGTGTCTCCTTTCCAACAATGCGATATGAAATGATTTATAAGATTTTAGTCTACAAACATATCACTTATGAAAAAGCTAATGCAATGGACATTAAAAAGAAGTCTCCCTACTCCCCTCAAGAGCAATATGCTTGACCCAACATTAAAGTTTCGGATTGCTATTTATAATAGTCATCCATACATGTGTATTTTATACAATTGAGTCCATCGCTTGTATTTTTGACCAATTAACATATTAAAATATTATGTTTTTCTCTCCATTCAAAATGCACTAGTATTAACAATAAATTGAAAAATCAAAACATTATATTTTTTCAATTTTGATAATTTTAGAGTCTTATAGGGATAAATGCAATGCCAAGAATCTGTTGAATTTAAATTTTACAATTTTCTTAATTGACTCCTTTTTGACAATGCTATATGAAATGATTTATAAAGTTTTAGCCTACAAACATATTACTTAAGAAAAAGCTAATGCAATGGGTTCTAATAAGAAGTCTCCCCACTCCCCTCAAGTGCAATACGTTTGACCCAACATTAAAACTTGGGATTGCTATTTATAATAGTCATCCATACACGTGTAATTTATACAATTGAGTCCATTACTTATATTTTTGACCATTTAACATATTAAAATTTTATGTTTTTTTCTCCATTCAAAATGCACTGGCATTAACAATAAATTCAAAAATCAAAATATAAGGATAAATCTAATGTTAAGAATCTGTAGGATTTAAGTTTTGCAATTTTTTTACATGTCTCCTTTTCAAAAGTGCGATATGAAATGATTTATATAATTTTAGTCTACAAACATATTGCTTATGAAAAAGTTAATGCAATGGACTCTAATAAGAAGTCTTCCCCCTCCACTCAAGAGCAATACGCTTGACCCAACATTAAAGCTTGGGATTGCTATCTATAAGAGTCATCCATAAACGTGTATTTTTTATCAATTAACATATTCAAATATTATGGTTTTCTGGCTATTGAAAATGCAGTGGCATTAACAATTTGATAATTTTAAAGTCTTATAGAGATAAATGCAATGCCAAGGATCTGTTGAATTTAAATTTTTCAATTTTCTTAATTGACTCCTTTTCGACAATGCGATATGAAATGATTTATAAAGTTTTAGTCTACAAACATATTACTTAAGAAAAAGTTAATGCAATGGGCTCTAATAAGAAGTCTCCCTACTCCCCTCGAGAGCAATACACTTGACCCAACATTAAAGTTTGGGATTATTATTTATAATTGTCATCCATAAACGTGTAGTTTATTCAATTGAGTCTATTACTTGTAGTTTTGATCAATTAACATTTTCAAATATTATGTTTTTCTCTCCATTCAAAGTCCAATGGCATTAACAATAAATTGAGAAATCGAAACATTGCATTTTTTCAACTTTTATAATTTTAAAGACTTACGGTGATAAATTTAATGTTAAGAATCTGTTGAATTTAAATCTTTAAATTTTCTTAATTGTCTCCCTTTCGACAATGCAATAGGAAATGATTTATATAATTTTAGTCTACAAAGATATTAGTTAAGAAAAGGATAATGCAATGGACTCTAAAAAAAGTCTCCCCACTCCCCTCAAAAGCAAGACACTTGACCCAACATTAAAACTTGGGATTGCTATTTATAATAGTCATCCATACACATGTATTTTATACAATTGAGTCCATTACTTGTATTTTTGACCAATTAACATATTCAAATATTATGTTTTTCCCTCCATTAAAATGCAATGGTATTAACAATAAATTGAAAAATTGAAACATTGCATTTTTTCAACTTTTATAATTTTAAAGTCTTATTAGGATAAATGCAATGTTAAGAATTTGTTAAGTTTAAATTTTGCAATTTTCTTAATTGTCGCCTTTCTGACAATGCAATATGAAAGGATTTAGATAATTTTAGTCTACAAACATATTACTTAAGAAAAAGCTAATGTAATGGACTCTAATAAGAAGTCTCCCAACTCCCCTCAAGAGCAATACGCTTGACCCAACATTAAACCTTGGGATTGCTATTTATAATTTTAATCCATAAAAGTGTATTTTACATAATAAACACTATTAGCCATATTTTTGTTCAATTAACATATTCAAATATTGTGTTTTTCTCTCCATTCAAAATGCAATGACATTAACAATAAATTGAAAAAACAAAACATTGTATTTTTTCAACTTTTATAATTTTAAAGTCTTATAGGGATAAATGCGATGTTAAGAATCTATTGAATTTAAATTTTAAAATTTTCTTAATTGTCACCATTCTGACAATGCAATATTAAGGGATTTCTATAATTTTAGTCTACAAACATATTACTTAAGAAAAAACTAATGCAATGGACTCTAATAAAAAGTCTTGCCACTCCCCTCAAGAGCAATACGCTTGACATAACATTAACGCTTAGGATTGCTATTTATAATTTTTATCCATAAAAGTGTATTTTACACAATTGACACCATTAGTCAGATTTTTGTGCAATTAACTTATTCAAATATTATGTTTTTCTCTCCTTCCAAAATGGAATGGCATTAACAATAAATTGAAAAATTTGCATTTTTTCAATTTTGATAATTTTAGAGTCATATAGGGATAAATGCAATGTTCATAATCTGTTGAATTTAAATTTTGTAATTTTCTTAATTGTCTCCTTTACAACAATGTGACATGAAATGATTTATATAATTTTAATCTACAAACATATTACTTAAGAAAAAGCTAATGCAATGGACTATAATAAGAAGTCTCCACATAACCCTCAAGAGCAATACGCTTGACCCAACATTAAAGGTGAGGATTGCTATTTATAATTTTAATCCTTAAAAGTGTATTTTACACAATAGACACCATTGGCCGTGCTTTTGTTCAATTAACATATTCAAATATTATGTTTTTCTTTCCATTCAAAATGCAATGGTATTAACAATTAATTGAAAAATCAAAACATTGTATTTTTTCAATTTTGATAAATTTAAAGTTTATAGTGATAAATCCAGTGTTCAGAATCTGTTAAATAGAAATTTTGTAATTTTCTTAATTGTCTCCTTTCCACCAATGTGACATGAAATGATTTATATAATTTTAGTCTACAAACATATTACTATAGAAAATCCTAATGCAATGGACTCTAAAAAGAAGTCTCCTCTCTCCCTTCAAGAGCAATATGCTTAACACAACATTAAAGCTTGTGATTTCTATTTATAATTGTCATCCACAAACGTGTATTTTATACAATTGAGTCCATTACTTATATTTTTGATCAATTAACATAATCAAATATCACGTTTTTCTCCCCATACAAAATGCAATGGCATTAACAATAAATTGATCAATCAAACATTGCATTTTTTCAACTTTTATAATTTTTAAGTCTTATCGGGATAAATGCAATGTTAAGTATCTATTCAATTTAAATTTTGCAAATTTCTCAATTGTCTCCTTTCCAACAATGCGATATGGATTGATTTACATAAATTTAGTCTACAAAGATATTACTTAAGAAAAAGCTAATGCAATGGACTCTAAAAAGAAGTCTCCCCACTCCCCTCAAGAGCAATACGCTTGACCCAACATTTAAGCTTGAGATTGCTATTTAAAATATTAATCCATAAAAGTGTATTTTACACAATTTAGTCCTTTAGTTGTATTTTTGTTCCATTAACATATTCAAATATTACGTTTTTTTTACCATTCAAAATGCAGTGGCATTAACAATAAATAAAAAAACCAAAACATTGCATTTTTTCAACTTTGACAAGTTTAAAGTCTTATAGGGACAAATGCAATGTTAAGAATCTGTTGAATATAAATTTTGCAATTTTCTTAATTGTCTCCATTCTGACAATGTGATAGGAAAGGATTTATATAATTTTAGTCTACAAACATATTATTTAAGAAATAGCTAATGCAATGGACTCTAAAAAAAAGTCTCCCCACTCCCCTAAAAGTAATACGCTTGACCCAACATTAAAACTTGTGATTTCTATTTATAATAGTCATCCATAAACGTGTATTTTATATAATTGAGTCTATTACTTGTATTTTTGATCAATTAACATACTCAAATATCACGTTTTTCTCTCCATTCATAATGCAATGGCGTTAACAATAAATTGAAAAATCAAAACATTGCATTTTTCCAACTTTTAGAATCTTAAAGTCTTATAGGGATAAATGCAATATTAAGAATCTATTGAATTTAAATTTTGCAATTTTATTAATTGTCTCCATTTTGACAATGTGATAGGAAACGATTTATATAATTTTAGTCTACAAACATATTACTTAAGAAAAAGCTAATGCAATGGACTCTAAAAAGAAGTCTCCCCACTCCCCTCAAGAGCAATATGCTTAACCCAACATTAAAACTTATGATTTCTATTTATAATAATGATCTATAAACATGTATTTTATACAATTGAGTCCATTACTTGTATTTTTTATCAATTAACATAATCAAATTTCATGTTTTTCTCTCCATTCATAATGCAGTGGTGTTAACAATAAATTGAAAAATCAAAACATTGCATTTTTTTTAAATTTTATAATCTTAAAGTCTTATTAGGATAAATGCAATGTTAAGAATCTGTTGAATTGAAATTTTGCAATTTTTTTAACTGTCTCCATTCTGACAAGGCGATATGAAAGGATTTTTATAATTTTAGTCTACAAACATATTACTTAAGAAAAAGCTAATGCAATGGACACTAGTAAGAAGTCTCCCCACTCCAGTCAAGAGCAATACTCTTGACCCAACCTTAAAGTTTGGGATTGCTATTTATAATTTTAATCCATAAAAGAGTATTTTACACAATAGACACCATTAGTCTACAAACATATTGCTTAAGAAAAAGTTAATGCAATGGACTCTAATAAGAAGTCTCCCCACTCCCCTCAAGAGCAATAAGCTTGATCCAACTTTAAAACTCGGTATTGTTATTTATAATTTTAATCCATAAAAGTGTATTTTACACAATAGACACTATTAGTAATATTTTTGTTCAATTAACATATTCAAATATTATGTTCTTCTCTCCATTCAAAATGCAATGACATTAATAATAAATTGAAAAATCAAAACGTTGCATTTTTTCATCTATTATAATTTTAAAGCCTTCTAGGGATAAATGCAATGTTAAGAATTAGTTAAATTTAAATTTTGCAATTTTCTTAATTGCCTCCATTCTGACAATGCGATAGGAAAGGATTTATATAATTTTAGTCTACAAACATATTTCTTAAAAAAAAGCTAATGCAATGGACTCTAAAAAGAAGTCTCCCCACTCCCCTTAAGAGTAGTACGCTTGGCCCAACATTAAAGCTTGCGATTTCTATTTATAATAGTCATCCACAAACATGTATTTTATACAATTGAGTCCTTTACTTGTATTTTTGATCAATTAACATAATCAAATATCACGTTTTTCTCTCCGTTCAAAATGTAATGGCATTAACAATAAATTGAAAAATCAAAACATTGCATTTTTTCAATTTTGATAATTTTAAAGTTTTATACGGGTAAATACAATGTTTAGAATCGGTTCAATTTAAATTTTAAAATTGCTTTATTGTCTCCTTTTCAACAATGCGACATGAAATGATTTATATAATTTTAGTCTATAAACATATTACTTTACAAAAAAACTAATGCAACAGACTCTAATAAGGATTCTCCCCACTCCCCTCCAAAGCAATAAGCTTGACCCAACAATAAAGCTTGGGATTGCTACTTATAATTTTAATCCATAAAAGTGTATTTTACACAATAGACACCATTAGTCGTATTTTTGTTCAGTTAACATATTCAAATATTATGTTTTTCTCTCCATTCAAAATGTAATGGCATTAACAATAAATTGAAAAATCAAAACATTGTATTTTTTCAACTTTTATAATTTTAAAGTCTTATAGGGATAAATGCAATGTTAAGAACCTGTTAAATTTAAATTTTTCAATTTTCTTAATTGTCTCCTTTCTGACAATGCGATATGAAATGATTTATATAATTTTAGTCTACAAACATACTACTTAAGAAAAAACTAATGCAATGGATGCTAAAAAGAAGTCTCCCCACTTCCCTCAAGACCAATAAGCTTGATCTAACTTTAAAGCTTGGGATTTTTATTTAGAATATTAATCCATAAAAGTGTATTTTACACAATTGAGTCCTTTAGTTGAATTTTTGTTCAATCAATATATTCAAATATTATGTTTTTTACACCATTCAAAATGCAGTGACATGGACAATAAATTGAAAAATCTAAACATTGCATTTTTTCGACTTTGATAATTTTAAAGTCTTATAGGGATAAATGCAATGCTAAGAATCTTTTGAATTTAAATTTTGCAATTTTCTTAATTGTCTCCATTTTGACAATGCGATATGAAAGGATTTATTTAATTTTAGTCTAGAAACATATAACTTAAGAAAAAGCTAATGCAATGGACTATAAAAAGAAGTCTTCCCACTCCCCTCAAGAGCAATACGCTTGACGCAACATTAAAGCTTGCGATTTCTATTTATAATTGTCATCCACAAATGTGTATTTTATACAATTGAGTCCATTACTTATATTTTTGATCAATTAACATAATCAAATATCACGTTTTTCTCCCCATTCAAAATGCAATGGCATTAACAATAAATTGATAAATCAAAACATTGCATTTTTTCAACTTTTATAATTTTTAAGTCTTATAGGGATAAATGCAATGTTAAGTATCTGTTGAATTTAAATTTTGCAATTTTCTCAAATGTCTCCTTTCCGACAATGCGATATGGATTGATTTATATAAGTTTAGTCTACAAACATATTACTTAAGAAAAAACTAATGCAATGGACTCTAAAAAGAAGTCTCCCCACTCCCCTCAAGAGCAATACGCTTGACCCAACATTTAAGATTGGGATTGCTATTTAAAATATTAATCCATAAAAGCGTATTCTACACAATTTAGTTCTTTAGTTTTATTTTTGTTCCATTAAAATATTCAAATATTCAAATATTACTTTTTTTACCATTCAAAATGCAGTGGCATTAACAATAAATAAAAAAATCAAAACATTGCATTTTTTCAACTTTGATAAGTTTAAAGTCTTCTAGGGATAAATGCATTGTTAAGAATCTATTGAATTTAAATTTTGCAATTTTCTTAATTTTCTCCTATTTGACAATGCAATATGAAATGATTTATATAATTTTAGTCTACAAACATATTACTTAAGAAAAAGCTAATGCAATAGACTCTAATAAGAAGTCTCTCCACTCTCCTCAAGGGCAATACGCTTGACCCAACATTAAAGCTTGAGATTGCTATTTATAATGGTGATCCATAAATGTGTATTTTATACAATTGAATCCATTAATGGTATTTGTGATCAATTAACATATTCAAATATTGTGTTTTCCTCTCCATTCAAAGTGCAATGGCATTAACAATAAATTTAAAAATCAAAACATTGCATTTTTTGAACATTTAAAATTTTAAAGTCTTATAGGGACAAATGCAATGCTAAGAATCTATTGAATTTCAATTTTGCAATATTCTTAATTGTCTCCTTTCTGATAATGCGATATGAAATGATTTATAAAATTTTGGCCTACAAACATATTACTTAACAAAAAGCTAATGAGTGGACTCTAATAAGAAGTCTTGCCACTCCCCTCAAGAGCAATCCGCTTGAACCAACATTAAAACTTGGGATTGTTATTTATAATAGTCATCCATAAATGTGTATTTTATACAATTGAGTCCTTGTATTTTTGATCAATTAACATATTCAAATATTATGTTTTCCTCTCCATTCAAAGTGCAATGGCATTAACAATAAATTGAGAAATCACAACATTACATTTTTTCAACTTTTATAATTTTAAAGTCTTTTAGGGATAAATGCATTACGAAGAATTTGTTGAATTTAAATTTTGCAATATTCTTAATTGTCTCCTTTCCTACAATGGGGTATGAAATGATTAATATAATTTTAGTTTACAAACATATTACTTAAGAAAAAGCTAAGGCAATGGACTCTAATAAGAAGTCTCTCCACTACTTTCAAGGGCAATACGCTTGATCCAACATTAAAGCTTAGGATTGCTATTTATAATAGTCATCCATAAACATGTATTTTATACAATTGAGTCTATTACTTGTATTTTTTATCAATTAATATATTCAAATATTATGTTTTCCTCTCCATTCAAAGTGCAATAACATTAACAATAAATTGAAAAATCAAAACATTGCATTGTTTTAACATTTATAATTTTAAAGTCTTATTGGGATAAATGCAATGTTAAGAATCTATTGAATTTAAATTTTGCAATATTTTTAATTGTCTCCTTTCCGACAATACGATATTGAATGATTTATATAATTTTAGTCTACAAACATATTACATAAGAACAAGCTAATGCAATTGACTTTAATAAGATGCCTCTTGACATCCATAAAAGTGTATTTTACACAATTGACTCCTTTAGTTGTATTTTGGTTCAATTAACATATTCAAATATTATGCTTTTCTAACTATTCAAAATGCAGTGGAATTAACAATAAATTGAAAAATCGAAACATTGCATTTTTTCAACTTTGATAATTTTAAAGTCTTACAGGGATAAATGCAATGTTAAGAATCTATGGAATTTAAATTTTGCAATTTTCTTCATTGTCACCCATCCAACAATGTGATATGAAATGATTTAGAAAATTTTAGTCTACAAACATATTACTTAAGAAAGAGCTAATGGGATGGACTTTAATAAGAAGTCTTCCCATTCCCCTCAAGAGCAATCCGCTTGACCCAACATTAAAGCTTGGGATTGCTATTTATAAGAGTCATCCATAAACGTGTATTTTATACAATTGAGTCCCTTACTTGTATTTTTGATCAATTAACATATTCAAATAATATGTTTTCCTCTTCATTCAAAGTGCAATGGCATTAATAATACATTGAAAAATCAAAACATTGCATTTTTTCACCATTTATAATTTTAAAGTCTTATAAGGATAAATCCAATATTAAAAATCTGTTGAATTTAAATTTTGCAATTTTCTTCATTGTCCCCTTTTTGACAATGCGATATGAAATGATTGATATAATTTTAGTCTACAAACATATAACTTAAGAAAAAGCTAATGCAATGGACTTTAATAAGAAGTCTCCCCAGTCCCCTCCAGACCAATGCGCATGACCTAACATTAAAGCTTGGGATTGCTATTTATAATAGTCATGCATAAACATGTATTTTATACAATTGAGTCCATTACTTGTATTTTTGATCAATTAACATATTCAAATATTATGTTTTTCTCTTTACTCAAAATGCAATGGCATTAACAATAAATTGAGAAGTTAAAACAGTACATTTTTCAATATTTATAATTTTAAAGTCTTATAGGGATAAATGCAAACTTAAGAATCTGTTGAATTTAAATTTTGCAATTTTCTTAATTGTCTCATTTCCGACAATGCGTTTGAAATGATTTATAAAATTTTAGTCTACAAACATATTACTTAAGAAAAAGCTAATACAATGGACTCTAAAAAAAAGTCTCCCCACTCCCCTCAAGAGCAATACACTTGACCCAAAATTAAAGCTTGGGATTGCTATTTATAATAGTCATCCATATATGTGTATTTTATACAATTGAGTCCATTACTTGTATTTTTGACCAATTAACATATTCAAATATTACTTTTTTCTCACCATTTAGAATACAATGACATTAACAATAAATTGAAAAATTGAAACATTGCATTTTTTCAACTTTTATAATCTTAAAGTCTTATAGGGATAAATGCACTGTTAAGAATCTGTTGAATATAAATTTTACAATTTTCTGAATTGTCGCCTTTCCGACAATGCAATATGAAATGATTTAAGGAAAAGGTAATGCAATAGACTTTAAAAAGAAGTCTCCCCACTCCCCTCAAGAGCAATATGTTTGACCCAACGTTAAAGTTTGGGATTGCTATTTATAATAGTCATCCATACACGTGTATTTTATACAATTGAGTCCATTACTTGTATTTTTGACCAATTAACATACTAAAATATTATGTTTTTCTCTCCATTCAAAATGCACTAGCATTAACAATAAATTGAAAAATCAAAATATTACATTTTGCAATTTTCTTCATTGTCTCCTTTTCGACAATGCGATATGAAATGGTTTATAAAATTTTAGTCTAAAAACATATTACTTAAGAAAAAGCTAATGCAATGGGCTCTAATAAGAAGTCTTCCCACTCCCTTCAAGGGCAATACTCTTGACCTAACATTAAAACTTAGGATTCCTATTTACAATAGTCGTCCATAAATGTGTATTTTATACAATTGAGTCCATTACTTGTATTGTTTTTCAATTAACATATTCAAATATTATTTTTGCTCACCATTCAAAATGTAGGGGCATTAACAATAAATTGAAAAATCAAAACATTGCATTTTTTCAACTATGATAATTTTAAAGTCTTATAAGGATAAATGCAATGTTAAGAATCTATTGAATATAAATTTTGCAATTTTCTGAATTGTCGCCTTTCGACAATACGATATGAAATGATTTATATAGTTTTTGTTTACAAACATATTACTTAAGGTAAAGCTAATGCAATGGACCTTAAAAAGAAGTCTCCCCACTCCCCTCAAAAGCAATACGCTTGACCCAACATTAAAGCTTGGGATTGCTATTTATAATAGTCATCCATACACGTGTATTTTATACAATTGAGTCCATTACTTGTATTTTTGACCAATTAACATATTAAAATATTATGGTTTTCTCTCCATTCAAATGCACTGCCATTAACAATAAATTGAAAAATCAAAACATTACGTTTTTTCAACTTTGATAATTCTAAAGTCCTTATAGGATAAATGCAGTTCTAAGAATCTGTTGAATTTAAATTTTGCGATTTTCTTAATTATCTCCTTTTTGACAATGCGATATGAAATGATTTATAAAATTTTAATCTACAAACATATTACTTAAGAAAAAGCTAATGCAATGGGCTCTAATAAGAAGTCTCCCTACTCCTCTCAAGAGCAATACGCTTGACCCAACATTAAAGCTTGGGATTGCTGTTTATAATAGTCATCCATACACTTGTATTTTATACAATTGTGTCCATTACTTGTATTTTTTACCCATCAACATATTAAAATATTATGTTTTTCTCTCCATCCAAAATGCACTGGCATTAACAATAAATTGAAAAATCAAAACATTGCATTTTTTCAACTTTGATAATTTTAAAGTCTTATAGGGATAAATGCAATGGTAAGAATTTGTTGATTTTAAATTTTGGAAATTGCTTCATTGTCTCCCTTTCGACAATGCAATATGAAATGATTTTTGTAATTTTAGTCTACAAACATATTACTAAAGAAAAAGCTAAAGCAATGGACTGTAAAAAGAAGTCTCCCCACTCCCCTCTAGAGCAATATGCTTGACCCAACATTAAAGCTTGGGATTGCTATTTATAATAGTCATCCATACACGTGTATTTTATACAACTGAGTTTATTACTTGTATTTTTGACCAATTAACATATTCAAAAATTATGTTTTCTCTCCTTTCAAAATTCAATGGCATTAACAGTAAATTGAAAAATCGAAACATTGCAATTTTTCAACTTTGATAATTTAAAAGTCTTATAGGGGTAAGTGCTATGTTAAGAATCGGTTGAATTTAAATTTCGCAATTTTTTTAATTGACTCCTTTCCAACAATGCGATATGAAATTATTTACAAAATTTTAGTTTACAAACATATTACTTAAGAAAAAGCTAATGCGATGGACTTTAAAAAGAAGTCTCCCTACTCCCCTCAAGAGCAATACGCTTGACCCAATTGTGTCCATTACTTGTATTTTTGACCAATTAACATATTAAAATATTATGTTTTTCTCTCCATTCAAAATGCACTAGCATTAATAATAAATTGAAAAATCAAAACATTACATTTTTTCAGCTTTGATAATTCTAAAGTCATATAGGGATAAATCCAATGTTAAGAATCTGTTGGATTTAAGTTTTTCAATTTTCTTACATGTCTCCTTTCCGAAAGTGCAATATGAAATGCTTTATATAATTTTAACCCTTTGCGGCAATGCTATATGAAATGATTTCTATCATTTTAGTCTGCAAACATATTACTTAAGAAAAAACTAATGCAATAGACTTTAATAAGAAGTTTCCCCACTCCCCTCAAGAGCAATATGCTTGACCCAACATTAATGCTAGGGACTGTTATTTATAATATTCATCCACAAAAGTGTATTTTACACAATTGAGTCCATTACTTGTATTTTTGTTCAACTAACATATTCAAATATTATGTTTTTCTCACCGTTCAAATGAAATGGCATTAATAATAAATTTCAAAATCAAAACATTGCATTTTTTCAACTTTTAGAATTTTAATGTGTTAAAGGGATAAATGCATTGTTAACAATCAATTGAATCTAAATTTTGTAATTTCCTTAATTTTCTCCTTTGCGACAGTGGTATATGAAATGATTTCTATAATTTTAGTCTACTAACATATTACTTATGAAAAAGCTAATGCAATGGACTCTAATAAGAAGTTTCCCCACTCCCTTAAGAGCAATATGCTTGACCCAACATTAATGCTCGGGATTGGTATTTATAATATTCATCCACTAAAATGTATTTTATACAATTGAGTCCATTGCTTGTATTTTTGTTCAATTAACATATTCAAATATTATGTTTTTCTCACCATTCAAAATGCACTAGCACTAACAATAAATTTAAAAATCAAAACATTGCATTTTTTCAATTTTTAGAATTTTAAAGTTTGATAGGGTTATGCATTGTTAATAATCTACTGAATTTAAATTTTGTAGTTTTCTTAATTGTCTCCTTTTCTACAATACTATATGAAATGATTTATATATTTTTAGTCGACATACATATTACTTAATAAAAATCTAATACAATGGACTGTAATAAGAAACTTCCCCACTCCCCTCAAGAGCAATATGCTTGACCCAACATTAGAGCTTGAGATTGCTATTTATAATATTCATCCACAAAAGTTTATTTTACACAATTGAGTTCATTACTTGTGTTTTTGTTCAATTAACATATTGAAATATTATGTTCTTCTCACCGTTCAAATGAAATCACATTAACAATAAATTTAAAAATCAAAACATTACATTTTTCCAACTTTTAGAATTTTAATGTCTTAAAGGAATAAATGCATTATTTACAATCAATTCAATTTAAGTTTTGTAATTTTTTTAATTGTCTCCTTTGCGACAATGCTATATGGAATGATTTATATAATTTTATTCAACAAATATATTACTGAGGAAAAAGCAAATGCAATGGACTTTAATAAGAAGTTTCTTCACTCCCCATAAGAGCAATACACTTGACCTAACAATGAAGCTTGGGATTATTGTTTATAATATTCATCTACTAAAGTGTATTTTATACAATTTAGTCCATTGCTTGCATTTTTGTTAAATTAACATATTCAAATATTATATTTTTCTCATCATTCAAATGAAATGGCATTAACAATAAATTTAAAAATCAAAACATTCCATTTTTTCAACTTTTAGAATTTTAAATTCTAATAGGGATAAATGCATTGTTAATAATCTACTGAATTTAATATTTGCAATTTTCTTAATTGTCTCCTTTGCTACAATACTATATAAAATGATTTATATATTTTTAGTCTATAGATATATTACTTAAGTGAAACCTAATGTCGTGGACTCTAATAAGAAGTTTCCCCACTCCCTTCATGAGCAATACAATTGACCCAACATTGAAGCTTGGGATTGCTATTTATAATATTCTTCCACTAAGGTGTATTTTATACAATTGAGTCCATTACTTGTATTTTTGTTCAATTGACATATTCAAATATTATGTTTTTCTCACCATTCAAAATGCACTAGCATTAACAATAAATTTAAAAATCAATACATTGCATTTTTTCAACTTTTAGAATTTTAAAGTCTGATAGGGATAAATGCGTTATTAATAATCAACTGAATTGAAATTTTGTAATTTTCTTAAGTGCTTCCTTTGCTAAAATACTATATGAAATGATTTATATATTTTAAGTCTATAGACATATTACTTAAGAAAAAGCTAATACAATGGACTTTAATAAGAAGTATTCCTACTCCCCTCAAGAGCAATATGCTTGACCTTACATTAAAGTTTGGGATTGCTATTTATAATATTCATCTACTTGAGTGTACTTTCTACAATTGAGTTCATTACTTGTTTTTTTGTCCAATTAACATATTCAGATATTCTGTTTTTCTCACCATTCAATTTGCACTAGCATTAATAATAAATTTAAAATTCAAAACATTGCATTTTTTTGACTTTTTAGAATTTTAAAGTCTGGTAAGGATAAATGCATTGTTAATAATCTACTGAATATAATTTGTAATTTTCTTAATTGTCGCCTTTGCTATAATACTATATGAAATGATTTGTATATTTTTAGTCTATATACATATTACTTAAGAGAAAACTAATACAATGGACTCTAATAAGAAGTTTTCCTACTCCCCTTAAGAGCAATATGCTTGACCCAACTTTAATGCTTGGGATTGGTATTTATAATATTCATCCACTAAAGTGTATTTTATACAATTGAGTCTATTACATGTATTTTTGTTCAATTAACATATTCAAATATTATGTTTTTCTCACCATTAAAAATTCACTAGCATTAACAATAATTTAAAAATCAAAACATTACATTTTTTCAACTTTTAGAAATTTAAAGTCTTATAAGGATAAACACATTGTTAATAATCAATTGAATTTAAATTTGTACTTTTTTTTAAATTCTCCCTTTGCCACAATGCTATTTGAAATGATTTACATAATTTTAGTCTACAAATATATTGTTGAAGAAAAAGCAAATGCAACATACTTTAATAAGAAGTTTCCCCACTCCCCTCAAGAGCAATACGCTTGACCCAACATTGAAGCGTGGGATTATTATTTATAATATTCATCTACAAAAGTGAAATTTATACAATTGAGTCCATTACTTGCATTTTTGTTCAATTAACATATTCAAATATTATATTCTTCTCTCCATTCAAATGAAATGGCATTAACAATAAATTTCAAAATCAAAACTTTGTATTTTTTCAACTTTTACAATTTTTATGTCTTAAAGGTATAAATGCATTGTTAACAATCAGTTGAATCTAAATTTTGTAATTTTCTTATTTGTCTCCTTTGCGACAATGGTATATGAAATGATTTCTATAATTTTAGTCTACAACCATATTTTTGAAGAAAAAGCTAATGCAATGGACTTTAATAAGAAGTTTCCCCACTCCCCTCAAGGGCAATATGCTTGACCTAGCATTAAAGTTTGGGATTACTATTTATAAGATTCATCCAATAAAGTGTATTTTATACAATTGAGTCCATTACTTGTATTTTTGTTCAATTAACATATTCAAATGTTATGTTTTTCTCACCATTCAAATGCAATGGCATTAGAAATAAATTTGAACATCTAAATATTGAACTTTTCCAATTTTTAGAATTTTAAAGTCCTATAGGGATAAATGCATTCTTAATAATCAGTTGAATTTAACTTTCGTAATTTTTTTAATTGTCTCGTTTGCGACAATGTTATATGAAATGATTTATATACTTTTAGTCTACAAACATATTACTTATGAAAAAGCTAATGTAATGGACTTTAAAAAGAAGTTTCCCCACTCCCCCTCAAGAGCAATATGCTTGACTCAACATTAAAGATTGGGATTGCTATTTATAAGATTCATCCACTGAAGTGTATTTTATATAATTGAGTCCATTACTTGTATTTTTGTTCAATTAACATATTCAAATGTGATGTTTTTTTGATCATTCGAAATGCAATGACATTAACAATAAATTTAAAAATAAAAACATTGCATTTTTCAACTTTTAGAATTTTAAAGTTTTGTAGGGGTAAATGCATTGTTAATAATCAGTTGAATTTAAATTTCATACTTTTTTTAATTCTCTCCTTTGCTACAATGCTATTTAAAATGATTTATATAATTTTAGTCAACAAATATATTACTTAAGAAAAATCAAATGCAATGGACTTTAACAAGAAGTTTCCACACTCCCTTCATGAGTAATACGCTTGACCCAACATTAAAGCTTAAGATTGTTTTTATAGTATTCATCTACAAAAGTGTATTTTATACAATTGAGTCCATTAATTAACATATTCAAATATTATATTTTTCTCACCGTTCATATGAAATGGCATTAATAATAAATGTCAAAATCAAAACTTGTATTTTTTCAACTTTTAGAATTTTAATTCTTAAAGGTATAAATGCATTGTTAACAATCAATTGAATTTAAATTTTGTAATTTTCATAATTGTCTCCTTTGCAACAATGTTATATGAAATGATTTTTATAATTTTAGTCTAATACCATATTACTAAAGAAAAAGCAAATGCNTTTGAAATGATTTATATAATTTTACTCTACAAAATATATTACTGAAGAAAAAGCAAATGCAATGGGACTCTAATAAGAAGTTTCCCCACTCCCCTCAAGAGCAATACGCTTGACCCAACATTGAAGCATGGGATTGCTATTTATAATATTCATTCTACAAATGTGTATTTTATACAATTGAATCCATTACTTGAATTTTTTGTTTGATTAAACATATTCAAATATTATTTTTTTCTCACTATTCAAAATGCACTAGTATTAACAATAAATTTTAAAATTCAAAACATTGTTTTTTTTCAACTTTTAGAATTTTTAAACTTTGATAGGGATAAATGCATTTTTAATAATCTATTGAATTTAAAATTTATAATTTTCTTAGTTGTCTCCTTTGCTAAAATACTATATAAAATGATTTATATATTTTTAGTCCACAGACATATTATTTAAGAAAAAGCTAATACTAATGGACTCTAATAAGAAGTCTTCCCACTACCCTTAAAAGCAATATGCTTGACCCAACATTAAAGCTCGGGATTGCTATTTATAATATTCATCGACTAAATGTATTTTATACAATTAAGTACATTACATGTATTTTTGTTCAATTAATATATTCAAATATTATGTTTTTTTCACCATTCAAAATGCACTAACAGTAATAGTAAATTTAAAAATTTAAAACATTGCATTTTATCAACTTTTAGTATTTTAAAGTCTGATAGGAATAAATGCATTATTAGTAATGAGTTGAATTTAATTTTGTTACTTTTTTTTTAATTCTCTCCTTTGCCACATTGCAATTTGAAATGATTTGCATAATTTTAATGTACAAATATATTATTGAAGAAAAAGCAAATAAAATGGACTCCAATAAGAAGTTTCCCCACTCCCCTGAGAGCAATACACTTGACCTAACATTAAAGTTCGGGATTGCTATTTTATAATATTAATCCACAAAATGTATTTTACACAATTGAGTCCATTACTTCTATTTTTGTTCAATTAACATATTCAAATATATGTTTTTTCTCACGTTTAAATGAAATAGCATTAACATAAATTTCAAAATCAAAAATGTTGCATTTTTTCAACTTTTAGAATTTTAATGTTTTAAAGGGATTAATGCATTGTTAACAATCAGTTGAATTTAAAAGTTTGTAATTTGCATATTGTCTGCCTTTGTGGTAATGTTATATGAAATGATTTTCTATAATTTTAGTCTGATAAACATATTACTCTAAGAAAAAACTAATGCAATGGGACTCTAATAAGATGTTTCCCTACTCCCTCAAAGAGCAATATGCTTGCCCAACATTAAAGCTTGGGATTGATATTTACAATATTTATCAACTAAAGTGTATTTTATACAATTGAGTCCATTACTTGAATTTTTGTTCAATTAACATATTCAAATATTATGATTTTCTCACCATTCAAAATGCACTAGCATTAACAATAAATTATAAATCAAACATTGCATGTTTTGATAAGGATAATGCATTGTTAATAATCTACTGAATTTAAATTTTGTATTTTCTTCATTGTCTCCTTTGCTACAATACTATATGAAATGATTTATATATTTTTAGCCTACAGACATATTACTTAGAAAAGCTAATACAATGGACTCTAATAAGAAGTTTCCCCACTCCCCTCAAGAGCAAGATGCTTGACGCAACATTAAAACTTGGGATTGATATTTATAATATTTATTGACAAAAGTGTATTTTACACAATTGAGTCAATTACTTGTATTTTTGTTCAATTAACATATTCAAATATTATGTTTTTGGCATTAGCAATAAATTTAAACATCTAAACGTTGCACTTTTCCAATTTTTAGAAATTCTAAAGTCTTATAGGGATAAATGCATTATTAATAATTAATTGAATTTAAATTTTGTACTTTTTTTAATTCTCTCCTTTGCCATAACGCAATTTGAAATGATTTATATAATTTTAGTCTACAAATATATTACTGAAGAAAAAGCAAATGCAATGCACTCTAATAAGAAGTTTTCCCACTCCCTTCAAGAGCAATACACTTGACCAAACATTGAAGTATATTCAAATATTATGTTTTAAAGGGATAAATGCATTTTTAACAATTAGATGATTTAAATTTTGTAATTTTCTTTATGGTCTGCTTTACGACAAAGCTATATGAAATGATTTCTATAATTTAGTCTACAAGTAGATTACTTAAGAGAAACCTAAGGCAATGGACTCTAATAAGGAATTTCCCCACTCCCCTTAAGAGCGATACGATTGACTCAACATTGAAGCTTAAGATTGCTATTTATAATATTCATCCACGGAAGTATATTTATACAATCGAGGTCCATTACTTGTATTTTTGTTCAATTAACATATTCAAATATTATATTTTTTCACCGTTCAAATGCAATGACATTAATAATAAATTTAAAATCAAAACATCACATATTTTCAATTTTGAGAATTTTAGGGATAAATGCATTGTTAATAGTTAGTTGAATTTAAAATTTGTAAGTTTTTTAGTTGTCTCCTTTGCAAACAATTCTATTGAAATGATTAATATAATTTTAGTCTACAAACATATTACTTAAGAAAAAGAAAATGCAATGGACTCTAACAAAGAAGTTTCCCCATAACCCTCAACAGCAATATGCTTTACATAACATTGAAACTTGGGATTGCTATTTATAATATTTATCCACTAAAATGTTTTTTGCAGTATTGAGTCCATTGCTTGTATTTTGTTTAGTTAACATATTCAAATATTATTTTTTTTTCTCACCATTCATATGCAATGGAATTACAATAAATTTAAATATCAAAACATTGCACTTTTTCAATTTTTAGAAATTTTAAGTCCTATAGGAATAAATGTATTATTAATAATAAGTTGAATTTAAATTTTGTAGTTTTTTTAATTGTCTCCTTTGCCACAAATGCAATTTGAAATGATTTATATAATTTTAGTCAACAAATATATTACTTAGAAAAAGCAAATGCAATGGACTCTAATAAGAAATTTCCCCCACTCCCTTCAACAGCAATATACTTGACTTAATATTAAAGTTCGGGGTTGCTATTTATAATAGTCATCCACAAAAGTATATTTACACAATTGAGTCCATTACTTCTATTTTTTTCAATTAACATATTCAAATATTATGTTTTTTCTCACCATTCAAATGCAATGACTTTAGCAATAATTTAAAAATCTAAACATTGCACTTTTTCCATTTTTAGAATTCTAAAGTATTAAAGGGATAAATGCATTGTTAATAATCAATTGAATTTAACTTTTGTAATTTTTTTAATTGTCACCTTTGTGATAATACTATTTGAAATGATTTATATAATTTTAGTCTAAAAATATATTACTTAAGAAAAAACAAATGCAGTGGACTCTAATAAGAAGTTTCCCCACTCCACTCGAGAACAATATGCTTGACCCAACTTTAAAGCTTGGGATTTCTATTCATAATATTCAAAATATTATGTTTTTCTCATCATTTAAAATACAATGACATTAATAATAAATTTAAAAATCAAAATTTTGCATTTTTTCATCTTTTAGATTTTAAAGTCTTATTGGTGTAAATGCATTGTTAATAATCAGTTTGAATTTAAATTTTGTATTTTTTTTTTAATTTTTTCCTTTGCCACAATGCTATTTGAAATGATTTATATAATTTTAGTTTACAAATATATTACTTAAGAAAAATCAAATGCAATGGACTTTAATAAGAAGTTTCCCCACTCCCCTCAAGAGTAATACGTTTGACCCAACGTTAAAACTTGGGATTGCTATTTATAGTATTCAAAATGCAATGACATTAATAATAAATTTATCAAGCAAAACATTGCATTTTTCCAACTTTTAGAACTTTGAAAGTCTTATAAGGGAAAATCCATTATTAATTATCAATTGAATTTAAATTTTGTGCATTTTTTAATTCTCTCCTTTCCCACAATACAATTTGAAATGATTTATATCATTTTAGTCTTCAAATATATTACTTAAGAAAAATCAAATCGAATGCACTCTAATAAGAAGATTCCCCTTTCCCCTCAAGAGCAATACGCTTCACCCAACATTGAAGCTTGGGATTGTTATTTATAATATTCATCTATTAAAGTGTATTTTATACAATTGAGTCTATTACTTGCATTTTTGTTAAATTAACATATTCAAATATTATGTTTTCTCAACATTCAAATGAAATGGTATTAACAATGAATTTAAAAATCAAAACATTGCATTTTTTCCAACATTTAGAATTTAAATGTCTTAAAGGGATAAATGCATTATTAACAATCAGTTGAATTTAAATTTTATACTTTTCTTAATTGTCTCTTTTATGACAATGTTATATGTAATGATTTCTATAATTTTAGTCTACAAACATATTACTTAAGAAAAAGCAAATGCAATGGACTCTAATAAAAAGTTTCCCCACTCCCCTCAAGAGCAATACGCTTGACCCAACATTGAAACTTAGGATTGCTATTTGTAATATTTATCCACTAAAGTGTGTTTTATACAATTAAGTCCATTACTTGTATTTTTATTCAATGAACATATTCAAATATTATGTTTTCCTCACCATTCAAATGAAATGACATTAACAATAATTTTTAAAATCAAAACATTGGATATTTTCAATTTTGAGATTTTAAACTATTATAAGGATAAATGCATTGTTAATAGTCAGTTGAATTTAAGATTTGTAAGTTTTTGGTTGTCTCCTTTGCGACAATGCTATTTGAAATGATTTCTATAATTTTAGTCTACAAACATATTACTTAAGAAAAAGTTAATACAATGGACTCTAATAAGATGTTTCCCCACTCCCCTCAAGAGCAATATGCTTTAATTGTCTACAAACATATTACTTAAGAAAAATCAACAACAATGGACTCTAATATGAAGATTTGCCACTACCCTCTTCAAATATATGCTTGACCCAACATTGAAACTTGGGATTTCTATCTATAATATTTATCCATTAAAGTATATTTTTTACAATTAAGTCCATTACCTGTATTTTAATTCAATTATCATACTCAAATATGATGTTTTTCTAACCATTCAAATGTAACAGCATTTACAATAAATTTAAAAATCAAAACATTGCAATTTTTCAATTTTTAGAATTTTAAAGTCTTATAGCGATAAATGCATTGTTAATAATCAACTGAATGTAACTTTTGTAATTTTTTTGATTGTCTCCTTTGTGACAATAAAGTTTGAAATGACATATATAATTTTTGTCTAAGAATGTAGTATTGAAGAAAAATCAAATGCAATGAACTCTAATAAGAAGTTTCCTTATTCCCCTCATGAGCAATATGTTTGACTCAACATTGAAACTTGGGATTGCTATATATAATATTCATCCACTAAAGTGTATTTTATACAATTGAGTCCATTACTTGTATTTTTGTTCAATTAAAATATTCAAATATTATGTTTTTCTCACCATTCAAATGCAATGGCATTGATAATAATCACCATTGATACTTCAGATGGTTATTTATAATGTTCATCCATTAAAGTGTATTTTATACAATTCAATCCATTACCTATATTTTTATTCAATTAACATATTCAAATATTATGTTTTTCTCACCATTTAAATGCAATGACATTAACAATAAATTTAAAAATCAAAACAACAAACTTTTTCAATTTTTAGAATTTTAAAGTCCTATATAGGGATAAATGCAATGTTAATAATCAATTGAATTTAAATTTTGTAATTTTTTTAATTGTCTCCTTTGCCACAATGCAATTTGAAATGATTTATATAATTTTAGTCTATAAACATATTACTTAAGAAAAAGCAAATGCAATGAACTCTAATAAGAAGTTTCCCCACTTCCCTCAAGAGCAATACACTTGACCCAACATTAAAGCATGAGATTGCTATTTATAATATTCATCCACTAAAGTGTATTTTATACAATCGAGTCCATTATTTGGTATTTTTGTTCAATTAACATATTCAAATATTATGTTTTCCTCACCATTCAAATGAAATGGCATTAACAATAAATTTTAAAATCAAAACATTGGATATTTTCAATTTTGAAAATTTTAAACTGTTATAAGGATAAATGCATTGTTAATTGTTAGTTGAATTTAAGATTTGTAAGTTTTTTAGTTGTCTCCTTTGCGACAATGCTATTTGAAATGATTTATATAATTTTAGTCTAGAAACATATTACTTAAGAAAAAGCAAGTGCAAAGGACTTTAATAAGAAGTTTCCCCACTCCCTTTAAGAGCAATATTCTTGACCCAACATTGAAGTTTCAGATTGCTATATATATTCATCCATTAAAGTGAATTTTATACAATTGAGTCTATTACCTGTATTTTTTTTCAATTAACATTTTCAAATATAATATTTTTCTCACCATTCAAATACAATCATATTAACAATAATAACAAATGCAATGGACTCTAATAAGCAGTTTCCTCACCCCCCTTAAGAGCAATATGCTTGGCACAACATTGAATCTTGGGATTGCTATTTATAATATTTATCCATTAAAGTGAATATTATACAATTTAGCCCATGACTTGAATTTTTGTTCAATTTTAGAATTTTAAAGTCCTATAGGGACAAGTGCATTGTTAATAATAAGTTGATTTTGAATTTTGTAATTTTCTTAAATGTCTCCTTTGCCACAATGCAATTTGGAATGATTTATATAATTTTAATCCGCAAACATAGTACTTAAGAAAAAGCAAATGCAATGGACTCAAAAAAGAAGTTTTGCCACTACCTTTTAGAGATATATGCTTGACCCAACATTGAAGTTTGGGATTGATATTTATAATATTCATCCATTAAAGTGTAATTTATACAATTGAGTCCATTACCTGTATTTTTGTTTAATTAACATATTTAAATATTATGTTTTTCTCACCTTTCAAATGTAATGGCATGAACAATAAATTTAAAAGCCAAAACATTACACCTTTTCAATTTTTAGAATTTTAAGGACCTATAAGGATAAATGCATTGTTAATAATTAGTTGAATTTAAATATTGTAGTTTTTTTTAATTATCTCCTTTGCCACAATGCAATTTGGAATGATTTATATAATTTTAGTCTACAAACATAGTACTTAACAAAAAGCAAATGTAATGGACTTTAATAAGAAGTTTTGTCACTACCCTCTAGAGATATATACTTGACCCAATGTTGAAGCTTGGGACTGCTATTTATAATATTCATCCCCTAAAGTGTAATTTATATAATTGAGTCCATTACTTGAATTTTTGTTGGATTAACATATTCAAATATTATGTTTTTCTCACCATTTAAATGCTATTGCATTTACAATATATTAAAAATCAAAACATTGCAATTTTTCAATTTTAAGAAATATAAAGTCTTATAAGGATAAATGCATTGTTATTAATCAGTTGAATTTAACTTTTGTAATTTTTTTAATTATCTCCTTACCGACAATGCTATTTGAAACGATTTATATAATTTTAGTCTAAAAATATATTACTTAAGAAAAACTAAATGCAATGGACTATAATAAGAAGTTTCCCCACTCCCCTTAAGAGCAATATCCTTGGCACAACATTGAACGTTAGGATTGCTGTTTATAATATTCATCCATTAAAGTGAATTTTACACAATTCAGTCCATTACTTGTATTTTTGTTCAATTAACATAACTAAATATTATGTTTTTCTCACCATTTAAATGCAATGACATTTACAATAAATTTAAAAATCAAAACATTGCACTTTTTTAATTTTTAGAATTTTGAAGTCTTATAGGGACAAATGCATTGTTAATAATCAGTTGAATTTAAATTTTGTAGTTGTTTTAATTGTCTCCTTTGCCACACTACAATTTGAAAGGATTTGTATAATTTTATTCTACAAACATATTACTTAAGAAAAAGCAAATGCAATAGACTCTAAAAAGAAGTTTCCCCACTCCCCTTAAAAGCAATATGCTTGGCACAACATTGAATCTTGGGATTGCTATTTATAATTGTCATCTACTAAAGTGAATTTTAAACAATTTAGACCATTACTTCAATTTTTGTTAAATTAACTTATTCAACTATTATGTTTTCTCACCATTCAAATGCAATGGTATTTATAATAAATTTAAAAATCAAAATGTTACAATTTTTCAATTTTTAGAATTTAAAGTCTTACAAGTATAAAAGCACTATTTATAATTAGTTCAATCTAGATTTTGTAATTTTTTTAATTGTCACCTTTGCGACTATGCTATTTGAAATGATTTACATAATTTTAGTCCATAAACATATCACTTAAAAAAAAATAAGTGCAATGGACTCCAATAAGAATATTTGCCACTACCCTCTTGAGAGATATGCTTGACCCAACATTGAAACTTGGGATTGCTGGTTATAATATTCATCCACTAAAGTGTATTTTTTACAATTTAGTCCATTACTTGTATTTTTGTTTAATTAACATATTCAAATATTATGTTTTTTTCACCATTTAAATGCAATGACATTTACAATAAATTTAAAAAATCAAAACATTGCATTTTTTCAATTTTTAGAATTTTGAAGTCCTATAAGGACAAATGCATTGCTAATAATCAGTTGAATTTAAATTTTGTAGTTTTTTTAATTGTCTCTTTTGCCACACTGCAATTTGAAAGGATTTGTATAATTTTATTGTACAAACATATTACTTAAAAAAAAAAAAAGCAAATACAATGGACTCTAAGAATAAGTTTCCCCACTCCTCTTAAAAGCAATATGCTTGGCACAACATTGAATCTTGGGATTACTATTTATAATTGTCATCTACTAAAGTGAATTTTAAAACAATTTAGACCATTACTTGAATTTTTGTTAAATTAACTTATTCAAATATTATGTTTTTCTCACCATTCAAATGCAATGACATTAACAATAAATTTCAACATCAAAACGCTACACTTTTTCAACTTTTAGAATTTTAAAGTCCTATAGGGACAAATGCATTGTTAATAATTAGTTGAATTTAAATTTTGTAATTTTTTAAATGTTTCTTTTGCCACAATGCCATTTAGAATGATTTATATAATTTTAGTCCACAAACATAGTACCTAAGAAAAAGTAAATGTAATGGATTCAAAAAAGAAGTTTTGCGACTACCTTCTAGAGATATATGCTTGATCCAACATTAAAGATCGACATTGCTGATTTATAATATTCGTCTATTAAAGTGTATTTTATACAATTGAGTCCATTACCTATATTTTTGTTCAATTAACATATTTAGATATTATGTTTTCACACCTTTTAAATGTAATGGCATTAACAATAAATTTAAAAGCCAAAACATTACACTTTTCCAATATTTAGAATTTTCTAGACTTATAGGGTAAATGCATTGTCAATAATTAGTTGAATTTAAATTTTGTAATTTTTTTAATTGTCTCCTTTGCCGAAATGCAATTTGAAATGATTTATATAATTTTAGTCTACAAACTTATTACTTAAGAAAAGCAAATGCAATAGACTCTAATAAAAGTTTTGCCACTACCCTCGAGAGATATATGTTTGACCTAACATTGAAGTTTGAGATTGCTATTTATAATATTCATCCACTAAAGTTTATTTTATGCAATTGACTCCATTACTTGTATTTTTTGTTGAATTAACATATTCAAATATTTCATTTTTCTCACCATTCAAATGTAATGACATTAACAATAGATTTAAAAATCAAAACATGCATGCTTTTAATTATTAGAATTTTAAGGTCTTATAAGGACAAATACATTATAAATAATCAGTTAAAGTAAAATTTTGTAATTTCTTTCATTGTCTCCTTTGCGACAATGCTCTTTGAAATAATTTATATAATTTTAGTTTACAAACATATTATTTAAGAAAAAGCAAATGCAATGGACTCTAATAAGAAGCTTCCCTACTCCTCTCAAGAGCAATATGCTTGGCCCAACATGAAACCTAGGATTGCTATTTATTTAATATTCATCCTTTAAAGTGTATTTTATACAATTGAGTCCAATTACTTGAATTTTTGTTGGATTAACATTTCAAATATATGTTTTTTCTCACCATTCAAATGCTAGTGGCATTTACAATATATTAAAATCAAAACATTGCACTTTTTCACTTTTTAGAAATTTCAAGACCTTAGGGATAATAATCAGTTGAATTTAAATTTTGTAACTTTCTATTGTCTCCTTTGTCACAAAGCAATTTGAAGTGATTTATATAATTTTAGTCTAAAAATATATTACTTAAGAAAAACCAAATGCAATGGACTCTAATAAGAAGTTTCCCCACTCCCCTTAGGAGCAATATGCTTGGCACAACATTGAAACTTGGGATTGTTATTTATAATATTCATCCA
>JAIRCJ010000469.1:0-31490 GCA_020883675.1 Bruguiera gymnorhiza | reverse complement strand
AAGTCCTATAAGGGATAAATGTATTTATTAATAAATCAGTTGAATTTAAATTTTGTAATTTTTTAATTGTCTCATTTGCCACATTGCAATTTGAAATGATTTATATAATTTTAGTCTACAAGCATATTACTTAAGAAAAAGCAAATGCAATGAACGCTTATAAGATGTTTCCCCACTCCCCTTAAGAGCAATATGCTTGACACAATATTGAATCTTGAGATTGCTATTTATAATATTCATCAATTGAAGTGTATTTGATACAATTGAGTTCATTATCTATATTTTTGTTCAATTAACATATTCAAATATTATGGTTTTCTCACCATTCAAATGCAATGGCATTTACAATAATTTAAAATCAAAACATTACAATTTTTCAATTTTTAGAATTTGAAATCTTATAGGAATAATGCATTGATAAAAATCAATTGAATTTAACTTTTGTAATTTTTTAATTGTCTCCTTTGCGATAATGCTATTTGAAATGATTTATATAATTTTAGTCTAAAAATGTATTACTTAAGAAAAACCAATGCAATGGACTTTAAAAAGAAGTTTCCCTGCTCTCCTCCAGAGCAACATGCTTGACTCAACATTAAAGCTTGAGATTGATATTTGTAATATTTATCCACTAAAGTGTATTTTATATAATTGAGTCCATTACATGTATTTTTGTTCAATTAACATATTCAAATATTTCGTTTTTCTCACCATTCAAAAGTAATGCCATTAATCATCAATTTACAAAGCAAACATTAGATTTTTTCAATTTTTAGAATTTTAAAGACGTATAGGTGTAAATGTATTGTTAATAATCAGTTGAATTGAAATTTTGTAATTTTTTAATTGTCTCCTTTGTGACAATGATATTTGGAAATGATTTTATAATTTTAGCCTAAAATATATTACTTAAGCAAAAGCAAATGAAATCGACTCTAATAAGACGTTTCCCACTCCCCTCAAGACCAATATTCTTAACCCAACATTGAAGCTTGGAATTGTTATTTATAATATTCATCCACTAAAGTGTATTTTAAATAATTGAGTCCATTACATGTATTTTTGTTTAATTAACATATTCAAATAATTTGTTTTTCTCACCATTCAAATGCCATTGCATTAACAATAAATTTAAATATCAAACCATTGCACTTTTTCAATTTTAGAATTTTAAAGTCTTATAGGGATAAATTCATTGTTAATAATCAGTTGAATTGAAATTTTGTAATTTTTTTAATTGTTCCTTTGCCACAATGCAATTTGAAATGATTTATATAATTTTAGTCTACAAACATATTGTTTAAGAAAAACCAAATGCAAAGGACTCTAATAAGAAGTTTTGTCACTACCCTTTAAAGATATATGCTTGACCCAACATTGAAGTTTGAGATTGCTATTTTTAATATTCATCCACTAAAATTTATTTTATTCAATTGAGTCTACTACCTGTATTTTTGTTGTATTAACATATTCAAATATTATGTTTTTCTCACCATTCAAATGTAATGACATTAATAATAAATTTAAAAATCAAAACATTGCAATTTTTCAATTTTTAGAATTCTAAAGTCTTATAGGGACAAATGCATTGTTAATAATTAGTTGAAATTAAATTTTGTTATTTTTTAATTGTCTCCTTTGCTACAATGCAATTGGAAATAATTTACATAATTTTAGTGTACAAACATATTACTGAAGAAAAAGCAAATGCAATGGACTCTAATATGAAGATTTGCCACTACCTTATTGAGTTATATGCTTGACCCAACATTGAAGTTTAGGATTTCTATTTATAATATTTATCCATTAAAGTGTATTTTTTACAATTAAGTCCATTATGTGTATTTTTGTTCAATTATTATATTCAAATATGATGTTTTTCTCACCATTCAAATGCAATGACATTTACAATAAATTTAAAAATCAAAACATTGCAATTTTTCAATTTTTAGAATTTTAAAGTCTTATAGGGATAAATACATTCTTAATAAGCAGTTGAATGTAACTTTTGTAATTTTTTTAATTGTTTGCTTTATGACAACGCTATTTGAAATGATTTATATAATTTTAGTCTAAAAATGTATTACTGAAGAAAAACCAAATGCAATGGATTTTACTAAGAAGTTTCCCCACTTCCTTCGAGAACAATATGTTTGACCAAACATTGAGGTTTGGGATTGCTATTTAAAATATTCATCCATTAAAGTGTATTTTATACAATTGAGTCCATTATTTGTATTTTTGTTCAATTAGAATATTCAAATATCATGTTTTTCTCACCATTTAAATGCAATGACATTAATAATAAATTTAAAAATCATAACATTGCACTTTGTCAATTTTAATAATTTTGAGGTCCTATAAGGATAAATTCATTATTAATAATTAGTTGAATTTAAATTTTACTATTTTTTTAAAATTCTGATTTGCCACATTGCAATTTGAAATGATTTATATAATTTTTGCCTAGAACATATTCCTTAAGAAAGAGCAAATGAAATGGACTCTAATAAGAAGTTTCTCTACATTGAAGTTTGAGATTGCTAATTATAATATTCATCGACAAAAGTGTATTTTATACAATTGACTCCATTACTTGTATTTTTGTTCAATTAAAATATTCAAATATTATCTTTTTCTCACCATTCAAATGCAATGGCATTAACAATAAATTTAAAAATCAAACATTGAACTTTTTTAATTTTTAGAATTTTGATGTCCTATAGGGATAAATGCATTATTAATAATCAATTGAATTTTAATTTTATAATTTTTTTTAATTGTCTCATTTGTTACACTACAATTTGAAATGATTTATATAATTTTAGTCTACAAACATATTACTTAAGAAAAAGCTAATGCAATAAACTCTAATAAGAAGTGTTTCCACTCCCCTTAAAAGCAATATGCTTGACACAACATTGAATCTTGGGATTGTTATTTATAATATTCATCCACTAAAGTGAATTTTATACAATTGAGTCCATTACTTGAATTTTTGTTCAATTAACATATTCAAATATTATGTTTTTCTCACTATTCAAATGCAATGACATTTACAATAAATTTAAAAACCAAAACATTATACTTTTTCAATTTTTAAAATTTTAAAGTCCTATAGGTGTAAATGCATTGTTAATAATCAGTTGAATTTAAGTTTTGTAATTTTTTTAATTGTCTCCTTTGCCACAATGCAATTTGAAATGATTTATATAATTTTAGTCTACAAACATATTGTTTAAGAAAAACCAAATTCAAAGGACTATAATAAAAAGTTTTGTCACTACCCTCTAGAGATATATGCTTGACCCAACATTGAAACTTGGGATTGCTATTTTTAATATTCATCCACTAAAATTTATTTTATACAATTGAGTCCACTACCTGTATTTTTGCTGAATTAACATATTCAAATATTATATTTTTCTGACCATTCAAATGTAATAACATTAACAATAAATTTAAAAATCAAAACATTGCAATTTTTCAATTTTTAGAACTATAAAGTCTTATAGGGACAAATGCATTGTTAATAATTAGTTGAAATTAAATTTTGTTATTTTTTTAATTGTCTCCTTTGCCACAATGCAATTGGAAATAATTTACATAATTTTAGTGTACAAACATATTACTGAAGAAAAAGCAAATGCAATGGACTCTAATATGAAGATTTGCCACTATCCTATTAAGTTATATGCTTGACCCAACATTGAAACTTAGGATTTCTATTTATATCCATTAAAGTGTATTTTTTACAATTAAGTCCATTATGTGTATTTTTATTCAATTATCATATTCAAATATGACACCATTCAAATGCAATGACATTTACAATAAATTTAAAAATCAAAACATCGCAATGTCTCAATTTTTATAATTTTAAAGTCTTATAGGGATAAATACATTCTTAATAATAAGTTGAATGTAACTTTTGTAATTTTTTTAATTGTTTGCTTTGTGACAATGCTATTTGAAATGATTTATATAATTTTAGTCTAAAAATGTATTACCGAAGAAAAACCAAATGCAATGGACTTTACTAAGAAGTTTTCCCACTCCCTTCAAGAGCAATATGTTTGACTAAACATTGAAGTTTGGGATTGCTATTTAAAATATTCATCCACTAAAGTGTATTTTATACAATTGAGTCCATTACTTGTATTTTTGTTCAATTAAAATATTCAAATATCATGTTTTTCTCACCATTTAAACTGCAATGACATTAATAATAAATTTAAAAATCATAACATTGCACTTTTTTAATTTTAAGAATTTTGAGATCCTATAAGAATAAATTCATTATTAATAATCAGTTGAATTTAAATTTTACTATTTTTTTAAAATTCCAATTTGCCACATTGCAATTTGAAATGATTTATATAATTTTTGCCTAGAAACATATTCCTTAAGAAAAAGAAAATGCAATGGACTCTAATAAGAAGTTTCCCTACCATCCTCAAGAGTAATATGATTGACCCAACATTAAAGCTTGGGATTGCTAATTATAATATTCATCCACAAAAGTGTATTTTATACAATTGACTCCATTACTTGTATTTTTGTTCAATTAAAATATTCAAATATTATCTTTTTCCCACCATTCAAATGCAGTAGCATTAACAATAAATTTAAAAATCAAACATTGCACTTTTTAATTTTTAGAATTTTGATGTCTTATAGGGATAAATGCATTATTAATAATCAATTGAATTTTAATTTTATAATTATTTTAATTGTCTCATTTGTTGCACTACAATTTGAAATGATTTATATAATTTTAGTCTACAAACATATTACTTAAGAAAAAGCTAATGCAATGGACTCTCCACTCCCCTTAAAAGCAATATGCTCGACACAACATTGAATCTTGGGATTGTTATTTATAATATTCATTCACGAAAGTGAATTTTATACAATTGAGTTCATTACTTGAATTTTTGTTCGATTAACAAATTCAAATATTATGTTTTTCTTACTGTTCAAATGCAATGACATTTACAATAAATTTAAAAACCAAAACATTATACTTTTTCAATTTTTAAAATTTTAAAGTCCTATAGGTGTAAATGCATTGTCTCCTTTGCCACAATGCGATTTCAAATGATTTATATAATTTTAGTCTAGAAACATATTATTTAGGAAAAACCAAATGCAATGAACTCTAACAAGAAGTTTTTAACTCTGCTCTAATGCAATCTGCTTGACCTAACATTGAAGGTTGGGATCACTATTTATAATATTCATCTACTAAAGTGTATTTTATACAATTGAGACCATTACATGTATTTTTTTTTCAATTAACATATTCAAATATTATGTTTTTCTCACCATTCAAATACAATGACATTTATAATAAATTTAAAAATCAAAACATTGCAATTTTTCAATTTTTAGAATTTTAAGGTCTTATAAGGATAAAAACATTGTTAATAATTAGTTAAATTTAAGTTTTGTAATTTTTTTAATTGTCTCCTTTACGACAATGCTATCTAAGATGATTTATATAATTTTAGTTTAAAAATGTATTATTTAAGAAAAACCAAATGCAATGGACTCTAATAAGGAGTTTCCCCACTCCCCTCAAGTGCAATATACATCACTCAATATTGAAGTTTGGGATTGCTATTTATAATATTCATCCATTAAAGTGTATTTTATACAATTGAGTCCATTACATGTATTTTTGTTCAATTAACATATTCAAATATTACATTTTTGTCACCATTCAAATGTAATGCCCTGAACAATAAATTTAAAAATCAAAGCATTGCATTTTTTCAATTTTTAGAATTTCAAGGTCCTATAGGGACAAATGCGTTGTTAATAATTAGTTGAATTTAAATTTTGCAATTTTTTTAATTGTCTCCTTTATGAGGATCCTATTTGAAATGATTTATAAAATTTTAGTCTAAAAATATATTACTTAAGAGAAGCAAATGCAAGAGACTTTATTAAGAAGTTTTGCCACTACCCTTTAGACATATATGTGTAACTCAAGATTGATATTTGGGATTACTATTTTTAATATTCATCCACTAAAGTTCATTTTATACAATTGAGTCCACTACCTGTATTTTTGTTGAATTAACATATTCAAATATTATGTTTTCCTCACCATTCAAATGTAATGGTATTAACAATAAATTTAAAATTCAAAACATTGCAATTTTTCAATTTTAGGAATTTTAAATTTTTATAGGGATAAATGCATTGTTAATAATTAGTTGAATTTAAATTTTGTAATTTTTTTAATTATCTCCTTTGCGACAATCCTATTTAAAATGATTTATATAATTTCAATCTAAAAATATATTACTTAAGAAAAAGCAAATGCAAAGGACTCTAATAAGAAATTTTGCCATTACCCTCTAAACATATATGCTTGACCCAACATTGAAACTTGGGATTGCTATTTTTAATATCCATCCACTAAAGTTTATTTTATACAATTGAGTCCATTACTTGTATTTTTTTTCAATTAACATATACAAATATTATATTTTTCTCATCATTCAAATTTAATGACATTAAAAATAAATTTAAAATTCAAACATTACTTTTTTTCAATTTTTAGAATTTTAAAGTCTTATAAGGATAAATGCATTGTTAATAATCAATTGAATTTAAATTTTATAATTTTTTAATTGTCACCTTTACCATAATGCAATTTGAAATGATTTATATAATTTTAGTCTACAAACATATTACTTAAGAAAAAGCAAATATAATGGACTCTAATAAGAAGTTTCCCTACTCCCCTAAAGAGTAATATGCTTAACCCAACATTAAAAATTAGGATTACTATTTATAATATTCATCCACTAAAGTGTATTTTATACAATTCAGTCTATTATTTGTATTTTTGTTCAATTAACAAATTCAAACATTATGTTTTTCTGATCATTCAAAATTGAGTGGGATTAACAATAAATTGAAAAATCAAAATATTATATTTTTTCAACTTTTTAAATTTTAATCTTTTTGAGGGATTTATACACTGCAAATATTCAGTTGAATTTAAATTTTGCCATTTTTTTAATTTTCTCCTTTGCCATAATGCAAGTTGAAATGATTTATAGAATTTTAGTGTAGAAACATATTACTTATGAAAAATCAAATGCAATGGGCTCTAATAAGAAGTTTCCCCACTTACCTCAAGAGGAATATGCTTGACCCAACATTAAAGCTTAGGATTGCTATTTATAATATTCATCTGGTAAAGTCTATTTTGTACAATTGAGTCCATTACTTATATTGTTGTTCAATTAACAAATTCAAATAAGATGTTTTTCTCACCATTCAAAATGCAATGGGATTAACAATAAATTGAAAAATCAAAAGTGTATTTTCTACAATTGAGTTCATTACTTGTATTTTTATTCAATTAACAAATTCAAACATTATGTTTTCTCACCATTCAAAATGTAGTGATATTAACAATAAATTGAAATGATTTCTATAATTCGTGTCAAAAAACATATTACTTAAGAAAAAGTAAGCAAATGCAATGAACTCTAATAAGAAGTTTCTGCACTCCCCTCAAGAGGAATACGCTTGACCCAACATTAAAACTTAGGATTGATATTTATAATATTAATCCATTATAACGTATTTTGCACAATTGAGTCCATTACTTGTATTTTTGTTCAATTAACAAATTAAAACATTATGTTTTTCTCACTATTCAAAATTAAGTGAGATTAACAATAAATTGAAAAATCAAAACATTGTATTTTTTCAACTTTTTGAATTTTAAACTTTTTGAGGGATTTATCCATTGCAAATAATCAGTTTAATTTAAATTTTGCCATTGTTTTAATTTTCTCCTTTGCCATAATGCAAGTTGAAATGATTTATAGAATTTTAGTGTAGAAACATATTACTTATGAAAAATCAAATGCAATGGATTATAATAAGAAGTTTCCCCACTCCTCTTAAGAGGAATGTGCTTGACCCAACATTAAAGTTTAGGATTGCTTTTTATAATATTGATCCACTAAAGTGTATTTTATACAATTGAGTCCATTATTTGTATTTTTGTTCAATTAACAAATTCAAACATTATGTTTTTCTCAGCATTCAAAATGCAGTGAAATTAACAATAAATTGAAATGATTTCTATAATTCGTGTCAACAAACATATTACTTAAGAAAAAACAAATGCAATGAACTCTAATAAGAAGTTTCCGCCCTCCTCAAGAGGAATATGCTTGACCCAACATTAAAACATATGATTCTTATTTATAATATTCATCCATTATAGTGTATTTGCACAATTGAGTTCATTACTTGTATTTTTGTTCAATCAACAAATTCAAATCTTATATTTTTGTCACCATTCAAAATGTAGTGGGATTAGCAATAAATTGAAAACTCAAAACATTGTTATTTTTTGACCTTTTGAATTTTAAACTCTTATAGGGATTTATACATGGTTAATAATTAGTTAAATTTAAATTTTGTAATTTTTTTAATCGCCTTGTTTGCCACAATGCAAGTTGAAATGATTTGTATAATTCAATTCTACACACATATTACTTCAGAAAAAGCAAATGCAATGGACTCTAATAAGAAGTTTCCCCACTCCCCTCAAGAGTAATATGCTTAACCCAACATTAAAGATGAGGATTGCTATTTACAATATATTCATCCACTAAATTGTATTTTATACAATTGAGTCTATTACTTGTATTTTTTATTCAATTAACAAATTCAAACATTATGTTTTTCTCACCATTCAAAATTAGGTGGGATTAACTATAAATTGAAAAATCAAAACATTGTATTTTGCAACTTTTTGAATTTTAAATTTTTTGAGGGATTTATGCATTATAAATAATCAGTTCAATTTAAATTTTGCCATTTTTTTAATTTTCACCTTTGCCATAATGCAAGTTGAAATGATTTATAGAATTTTAGTGTAGAAACATATTACTTATGAAAAATCAAATGCAATGGATTATAATAAGAAGTTTCCCCACTGCCCTCAAGAGGAATATGCTTGACTCAACATTAAAGCTTAGGATTGCTATTTATAATATTCATCCACTAAGGTGTATTTTATACAATTGAGTCCATGACTTGTATTTTTGTTCAATTAACAAATTCAAACATTATGTTTTTCTTACCATTCAAAATGCAATGAAATTAACAATAAATTGAAAAATCAAAACAATGTATTTTTTCAACTTTTTGAATTTTAAACTCTTTGAGGGATTTATGCATTGCAAATAATCAGTTCAATTTAAATTTTGTCATTTTTTTAATTGTCTCCTCTGCCATAATGCAAGTTGAAATGATTTATAGAATTTTAGTGTAGAAACATATTACTTAGGAAAAATTAAATGCAATGGGCTCAAATAAGAAGTTTCCCCACTTCCCTCAAGAGCAATATGCTTGACCCAACATTAAAACTTAGGATTGCTATTTATAATATTCATCCACTATAATGTATTTTGTACAATTGAGTCCATTACTTGTATTTTTCTTCAATTAACAACTTCAAATATTTTGTTTTTCTCGCCCTTCAAAATGCATTGGGATTAATAGTAAATTGAAAAATCAAAACATTGTATTTGTTCAACTTTTTGGATTGTCAAAACTTATAGGGATTTTTGAATTGTCAATAATTATTTGAATTTAAATTTGGTATATTTTTTAATTTCTTCCTTTGCCACAATGCAAGTTGAAATGATTTATATAATTCGAGTCGACAAACATATTACTTAAGAAAAAGCTAATGCAATGGACTCTAATAAGAAGTTTCCCCACTCCCCTCAAGAGGAACATGCTTGACCCAACATTAAAGTTAAGGATTGCTATTTATGATATTCATCCACTAAAATATATTTTATACAATTGAGTCTCTTACTTGTATTTTTGTTAAATTAACAAATTCAAATATTATGTTTTTATCACCATTCAAAATGCAGTGGGATTAACAATAAATTGAAAAATCAAAACATTGTATTATTTCAACTTTTTGAAGTTTAAACTTTGTGAGGGAATTATGTATTGTTAATAATCAGTTGAATTTAAATTTTGTGATTTTTTTAATTGTCTCCTTTACCACAAGGCAAGTTGAATTGATTTATAGAAGTTTAGCCTAGAAACATATTACTAAAGAAAAAGCAAATGCAATGGACTCTAATAAAAAGTTTCCCCACTCCCCTCAAGAGTAATATGCTTTACCGAACATTAAAGCTTAGGATTGTTATTTATAATATTCATCCACTAAAGTGTATTTTATACAATTGAGTCCATTACTTATATTGTTATTCAATGAACAAGTTCAAATATTATGTTTTTCTCACCATTCAAAATGTGGTGGGATTAATAATAAATTGAAAAATCAAAACATTATATTTTTTCAACTTTTTGGTATTTAAAAACAAATAGGGATTTATGCATTGTCAATAATTAGTTCAATTTACATTTTGAAATTTTTTTAATTGCCTCCTTTGGCACAACACAACTTGAAAAGATTTCTATAATTCGTGTCGACAAACATATTACTTAAGAATAAGCAAATGCAATGGACTATAATAAGAAATTTCCCCACTCGCCTCAAAAGGAATATGCTTGACCTAACATTAAAACTTAGGATTGCTATTTATAATATTCATCCACTATAGTGTATTTTACATAATTAAGTCCATTACTTATGTTTTTGTTCAATCAACAAATTCAAATCTTATATTTTGCCCACTATTCAAAATGTAGTGGGATTAACAATAAATTGAAAACTCAAAACATTGTTTTTTTTTGACTTTTTGAATTTTAAACTCTTCTAGGGATTTATGCATTGTTAATAATTAGTTAAATTTAAATTTTGTAATTTTTTAATTGCCTCCTTTCCACAATGCAAGTTGAAATAATTTATATAATTCGAGTCAACAAACATATTACTTAAGAAAAAGCAAATGCAATGGATTCTAATAAGATGTTTGCCCACTCACCTCAAGAATAATATGCTTGACCCAACATTAAAGCTTAGGATTGCTATTTATAATATTCATCCATTAAAGTGTATTTTATACAATTAAGTCTCTTACTTGTATTTCTATTCCATTAACAAATTCAAACATTATGTTTTTCTCACCATTCAAAATGCAGTGAAATTAACAATAATTTGAAAAATCAAAACATTGTATTTTTCCAACTTTTTGAATTTTAAACTCTTTGAGAGATTTATGCATTGTAAATAATTAGTTGAATTTAAATTTTGTCAGTTTTTTAATTGTCTCCTTTGTCATAAAACAAGTTGAAATGATTTATAGAATTTTAGTGGACAAACATATTACTTCAGAAAAAGCAAATGTAATGCACTCTAATAAAAAGTTTCCCCACTCCCCTCAAGAGTAATATGCTTGGCCAGACATTAGAGCTTAGGATTGCAATTTATAATATTCATTTGTTAAAGTGTATTTTATACAATTTAGTCTATTTACTTATCTTGTTGTTTAATTAACAAATTCAAATAAGATGTTTTTCTCACCATTCAAAATGTCGTGGGATTAACAATAAATTGAAAAATCAAAATATTGTATTTTTTCATCTTTTTGAATTGTAAACTCTATGAGGGATTTATGCATTGTTAATAATCAGATGAATTTAAATTTTGTCATTTTTTTAATTGTTTCCTTTGCCACAGGCCAAGTGGAAATGATTTATAGAATTTTAGCCTACAAACACATTGTTTATGAAAAATCAAATGCAATGGACTTTAATAAGAGTTTCCCCGCTCCCCTCAAGAGCAATATGCTTGACCCAACATTAAAGCTTAGGATTGATATTTATAATATTCATTGACTATAGTGTATTTTGCACAATTGAGTCCATTACTTGTGTTTTTGTTCAATTAATATATTCAAATATTATATTTTTCTCACCATTCAAAATGTTGTGGGATTAACAATAAATTGAAAAATCAAAACATTTTATTTTTTCAATTTTTTGGAATTTAAAAACAAATAGGGATTTATGCATTGTCAATAATTAGTTCAATTTAAATTTTGAAATTTTTTTAATTGTCTCCTTTGCCACAATGCAAGTTGAAATGATTTCTATAATTCATGTCGACAAACATATTACTTAAGAAAAAGCAAATGCAATGGACTATAATAAGAAGTTTCCCCACTCTCCTTAAGATGAATATGCTCTACCCAGCATTAAAGCTTAGGATTGCTATTTATAATATTCATCCACTAAAGTGTATTTTGTACAATTGAGATGATTTGTATAATTCGTGTCAACAAACATATTACTTAAGAACCAGCAAATGCAATGAACTCTAATAAGAAGTTTCCGCACTCCCCTCGAGGGGAATATGCTTGACTCAACATTAAAACTTAGGATTGCTATTTATAATATTTATCCACAAAAGTGTAGTTTACACAATTAGGTCCATTGCTTGTAGTTTTGTTCAATTAACAAATTCAAACATTAAATGCATTGAAATTAACAATAAATTGGAAAATCAAAACATTGTATTTTTCAAACTTTTTTAATTTTAAACTCTTTGAGGGATTTATACATTGTAAATAATTAGTTGAATTTAAATTTTGTCATTTTCTTAATTGTCTCATTTGCCATAATGCAAGTTGAAATGATTTATAGAATTTTAGTGTAGAAACATATTACCTCTAAAAAGTCAAATGCAATGCTTGACCCAACATTAAAGCTTAGGATTGCTATTTATAATATTCATCTACTAAAGTGTATTTTGTACAATTGAGTCCATTACTTGTATTTTTGTTCAATTAACAAATTCAAATATTATGTTTTTCTCGTCATTCAAAATGCAGTGGGATTAACAACAAATTGAAAAATCAAAATATTTTATTTTTTCAACTTTATGAATTTTAAAAGGTTATAAGGATTTATGCATTGTTAATAATTAGTTGAATTTAAATTTTTTAATTTTTTAAATTGTCTCCTTTGCCATAACACAAGTTGAAATTATTTATATCATTCAAGTCGACAAACATATTACTTAAGGAAAAGCAAATACAATGGACTATAATAAGAAGTTTTCCCAGTCTTCTCAAGAGCAATATGCTCTACCCAACATTAAAGCTTAAGATTGCTATTTATAATATTCATCCATTAAAGTGTATTTTATATAATTGAGTCTATTACTTGTATTTTTGTTCAATTAACAAATTCAAATATTATATTTTTATCACCATTTAAAATGCAGTGGGATTAACAATAAATTGAAAAATCAAAACATTGTATTTTTTCAACTTTTTGAATTTTAAACACTTAGAGGGAATTATGCATTGTTAATAATTAGTTGAATTTAAATTTTGTGATTTTTTTAATTGTCTCCTTTGCCACAAGGCAAGTTGAAATGATTTATAGAAGTTTAGCCTACAAACATATTACTGAAGAAAAAGCAAATGCAATGGACTTTAATAAAAAGTTTCCCCACTCCCCTCAAAAGGAATATGCTTCACTGAACATTAAAGCTTAGGATTGCTATTTATAATATTCATCTGCTAAAGCGTTTTTATACAGTTGAGTCCATTACTTATATTGTTGTTCAATTAACAAAATCAAATATTATATTTTTCTCACCATTCAAAATGTAGTGGGATTAGCAATAAATTGAAAAATTAAAACATTATATTTTTTCAACTTTTTGGAATTTAAAATCAAATAGGGATTTACGCATTGCCAATAATTAATTCAATTTAAATTTTGAAATTTTTTTAATTGCCTCCTTTGCCACAACACAAGTTGAAATGATTTCTATAATTCGTGTTGACAAACATATTACTTAAGAACAAGCAAATGCAATGGACTCTAATAAGAAGTTTCTCCATTCCCTTTAAGAGGAATATGCTTGACTCAACATTAAAACTTAGGATTGCTATTTATAATATTCATTCACTATAGTGTATTTTGCACAATTGAGACCATTACTTATGTTTTTGTTCAATCAACAAATTCAAATCTTATATTTTGCTCACCATTCAAAATGTAGTGGGATTAATAATAAATTGAAAAATCAAAATATTGTATTTTTTCAACTTTTTGAATTTTAAACACTTTGAGGAATTTATGCATTGTTAATAATTAGTTGACTTTAAATTTTGCCATTTTTTTAATTGTCTCCTTTGCCACAAGGCATGTTGAAATGATTTATGGAATTTTAGCCTAAAAACATATTACTTAAGAAAAAGCAAATGCGATGGACTATAATAAGAAGTTTCCCTACTCTCCATAAGAGGAATATGCTCTACCCAACATTAAAGCTTATGATTGCTATTTATAATATTGATCCCCTAAAGTGTATTTTATACAATTGAGTCCATTACTTGTATTTTTGTTCAATTAACAAATTCAAACATTATGTTTTTCTCACCATTCAAAATCTAGTGAAATTAACAATAAATTGAAATGATTTCTATAATTCGTGTTGACAAACATATTACTTAAGAAAAAGCAAATGCAATGAACTCTAATAAGAAGTTTCCCCACTTCCCTCAAGAGAAATATGCTTGACCCAACATTAAAGATTAGGATTGCTATTTATAATATTCATCCATTATAGTGTATTTTGCACAATTGAGTCCATTACTTGTGTTTTTGTTCAATCAACAAATTTAAATCTTATATTTTTCTCACCATTCAAAATGTAGTGGAATTAACAATAAATTGAAAACTCAAAACATTGTTTTTTTTTTTGACTTTTTGAATTTTAAACTTTTATAGGGATTTATGCATTGTAAAAAATTAGTTAAATTTAAATTTTAGAATTTTTTTAATTGTCTCCTTTGCCCCAATGCAAGTTGAAATGATCTATATAATTCGAGTCAACAAACATATTACTTAAGAAAAAGAAAAAGCAATGGATTATAATAAGAAGTTTCCCCACTCCCCTCAAGAGGAATATGCTTGACCCAACATTAAAGCTTAGGATTGTTATTTATAATATTCGTCCACTAAAGTGTATTTTATACAATTGAGTCTATTACTTGTATTTTTGTTCAATTAACAAATTCAAACATTATGTTCTTCTTACCATTCAAAATTGAGTGGGATTAACAATAAATTGAAAAAATCAAAACATTGTATTTTTTCAACTTTTTTACTTTTAAACTCTTTGAGGGATTTATGCATTGTAAATAGTTAGTTGAATTTAAATTTTGTCAATTTTTTAATTGTCTCCTTTGCAATAATGCAAGTTGAAATGATTTATAGTATTTTAGTGCAGAAACAAATTACTTCAAAAAAAGCAAATGCAATGGACTCTAATAAAAGGTTTCCCCACTCCCCTCAAGAGTAATATACTTGACCAAACATTAATGCTTAGGATTGCTATTTATAATATTCATCCACTAAAGTGTATTTTATAAAATTGAGTCCATTACTTATGTTGTTGTTTAATTATCAAATTCAAATAAGATATTTTTCTCACCATTCAAAATGCAGTGGAATTAACAATAAATTACAAAATCAAAATATTATATTTTTTCATCTTTTGGAATTGTAAACTCTATGAGGGATTTATGCATTGTTAATAATCAGTTGAATTTAAATTTTGCCATTTTTTTAATTGTTTCCTTTGCCACAAGGCAAGTGAAAATGATTTATAGAATTTTAGTCTACAAACACATTACTTATGAAAAATCAAATGCAATGGACTCTAATAAGAAGTTTCTCTACTCCCCTTAAAAGCAATATGATTGACCCAACATTAAAGCTTAGGATTGATATTTATAATCTTCATCCCTTATAGTGTATTTTGCATAATTGATACCATTACTTATGTTTTTGTTCAATCAACAAATTCAAATCTTATATTTTGCTCATCATTTAAAATGTAGTGGGATTAATAATTAATTGAAAAATTAAAACATTGTATTTTTTCAACATTTTGAATTTTAAACACTTTGAGGAATTTATGCATTATCAATAATTAGTTCAATTCAAATTTTGAAATTTTTTTAATTGCCTCCTTCGCCACAACGCAAGTTGAAATGATTTCTATAATTCATGTCGACAAACATATTACTTAAGAAAAATCAAAATTGAGTGGGATTAACAATAAATTGAAAAATCAAAATATTGTATTTTTTCAAGAGTAATATGCTTCACCGGACATTAAAATTTAGGATTGTTATTTATAATATTCATCTAATATAATGTATTTTACACAATTGAGTCAATTACTTATGTTTTTGTTCAATCAACAAATTCAAATCATATATTTTGCTCACCATTCAAAATGTAGTGGGATTAACAATAAATTGAAAACTCAAAACATTGTTTTTTTTTTGACTTTTTCAATTTTAAACTCTTTTAGGGATTTATGCATTGTTAATAATTAGTTAAATTTATATTTTTAAATTTTTTTAATTGCCTCCTTTCCACAATGCAAGTTGAAATAATTTATATAATTCGAGTCGACAAACATATTACTTAAGAAAAAGCAAATGCAATAGACTCTAATAAAAAGTTTCCCCACTCCCTTAAGACTAATATGCTTGACCGTACATTAATGCTTAGGATTGTTATTTATAATATTCATCAGTTAAAGTGTATTTTATACAATTGTGTCCATTACTTATATTGTTGTTTAATTAACAAATTCAAATAAGATGTTTTTCTCACTATTCAAAATGCGGTGGGATTAACAATAAATTGAAAAATCAAAATATTGTATTTTTTCATATTTTTGAATTGTAAACTCTATGAGGGATTTATGCATTGTTAATAATCAGATGAATTTAAATTTTGTCAGTTTTTTAATTGTTTCCTTTGCCACAAGGCAAGTGGAAATGATTTATAGAATTTTAGCCTAAAAACACATTACTTATGAAAAATTAAATGCAATGAACTCTAATAAGAAGTTTCCCCGCTCCCCTCAAGACCAATATGCTTGACCTAATATTAAAGCTTAGGATTGCTATTTATAATATTCATCCGTTAAAGTGTTTTTTTATACAATTGAGTTCATTACTTGTATTTTTGTTCAATTAACAAATTCAAACATTATGTTTTTCTCACCGTTCAAAATGCAGTGAAATTAACAATAAATTGAAAAATCAAAACATTGTATTTTTACAACTTTTTGACTTTTAAACTCTTTAAGGGATTTATGCATTGTAAATAATCAGTTGAATTTAAATTTTGTCATTTTTTTAATTGTCTCCTTTGCCATAATGCAAGTTGAAATGATTTATAGAATTTTAGTGTAGAAACATATTACTTATGAAAAATCAAATGCAATGGACTCTAATAAGAAGTTTCCCCACTGCCCTCAAGAGCAATATGCTTGACCCTGCATTAAAGCTTAGGATTGCTATTTATAATATTCATCCACTAAAGTGTATTTTATACAATTGAGTCTCTTACTTGTATTTTTGTTCAATTAACAAATTCAAATATTATGTTTTTGTCACCATTCAAAATGCAATGGGATTAACAATAAATTGAAAAATCAAAACATTGTATTTTTTCAACTTTTTGAATTTTAAACTCTTTAAGGGAATTATGCATTGTTAATAATCAATTGAATTTAAATTTTGTGATTTTTTTAATTGTCTCCTTTGCCACAAGGTAGGTTGAAATGATTTATAGAAGTTTAGCCTACAAACATATTACTAAAGAAAAAGTAAGAGCAATGGACTCTAATACAAAGTTTCCCCACTCCCCTCAAGAGTAATATGCTTGACCGAACATTAAAGCTTAGGATTGTTATTTATAATATTCATTCGCTAAAGTGTATTTTATATAATTGAGTCTATTACTTATATTATTGTTTAATTAACAAATTCAAATATTATGTTTTTCTCACCATTCAAAATCTAGTGAGATTAACAAGAAATTGAAAAATCAAAACATTATATTTTTTCAACCTTTTGGAATTTAAAAACAAATAGGGATTTATGCATTGTCAATAATTTGTTCAATTTAAATTTTGAAATTTTTTTAATTGCCTATTTTGCCACAATGCAACTTGAAATGATTTCTATAATTCGTGTCGACAAACATATTACTTAAGAAAAAGCAAATGCAATGGACTCTAATAAGAAGTTTCCCCACATTAAAGCTTAGGATTGCTATTTATAATATTCATCCACTAAAGTGTATTTTATACAATTCAGTCTTTGACTTGTATTTTTGTTCCATTAGCAAATTCAAACATTATGTTTTTCTCACCATTCAAAATGCAATGAAATTAACAATAAATTCAAAAATCAAAACATTGTATTTTTTTAACATTTTGAATTTTAAACTCTTTAAGGAATTTTTGCATTATAAATAATCAGTCGAATTTAAATTTTGTCATTTTTTTAATTTTCTCCTTTGCCATAATGCAAGTTGAAATGATTTATAGAATTTTCGTGTAGAAACATATTACTTCTGAAAAAGTAAATGTAATTGACTTTAATAAAAGGTTTCCCCACTCCCCTCAAGAGTAATATGCATGAACGGACATTAAAGCTAAGGATTGCTATCTATAATATTCATCCGCTAAGTGTATTTTATACAATTGATTCCATTACTTATATTGTTATTCAATTAACAAATTCAAATAAGATGTTTTTCTCACCATTCAAAATACAGTGGGATTAACAATAAATTGAAAAATCAAAATATCGTATTTTTTCATCTTTTTGAATTGTAAAATCTATGAGGGATTTATGTATTAATAATAATCAGATGAATTTATATTTTGTTATTTTTTTAATTGTTTCCTTGGCCACAAGGCAAGTGGAAATGATTTATAGAATTTTAGCCTAAAAACACATTACTTATGAAAAATCAAATGCAATGGACTTTAATAAGAAGTTTCCTCGCTCCCCTCAAGAGCAATATGCTTGACCCAACATTAAAGGTTAGGATCGATATTTATAATATTCATCCATTATAGTGTATTTTGCACAATTAAGTCTATTACTTGTGTTTTTGTTCAATTAATAGATTCAAATATTATATTTTTCTCACCAATCAAAATGTAGTGGGATTAACAATAAATTGAAAAATCAAAACATTTTATTTTTTCAACTTTTTGGAATTTAAAAACAAATAGGGATTTATACATTGTCAATAATTAGTTCAATTTAAATTTTGAAATCTTTTTAATTGCCTCCTTTGCCACAATGCAAGTTGAAATGATTTCTATAATTCGTGTCAACAAACATATTACTTAAGAATAACCAAATGCAGTGGACTCCAATAAGAAGTTTCCCCACTCTCCTCAAAAGGAATAAGCTCTACCCAACATTAAAGCTTAGGATTGCTATTTATAATATTCATCCACTAAAGTGTATTTTATACAATTGAGTCCATTACTTGTGATGGAAGCCGTATTGTACCAGCCCAAATCAACAAGGGAGTTGATGCTTTGCAAAACCTTGGAGGACCAATGACAAGGGCAAGGTCAAAGAAAATAAAGGAAGCTCTCAACAACTTGTTGTGCGACATTTACTATCAGGAAGTTGCTAGGTACGAGTTAAGGATGATGGAGGTTTCGCCAAGGCTTGCGAATGTGTCATTTGTGGAGGAATTCAAGAACCATGACCTTGGGAAGGAAGTTGGATTTGGGAGCCCATGTTTGGGCATTTAAATGAGTTATTTTCATGGGTTATTATTATTATTTAGTGGGTTAGACCAATTTCCTTAATAAGCCCATCTTATTAGCATATAAAAAGGGGTGGCTGGCAAGTTGGACGAATTTCCTTAATAAGCCCATCTTATTAGCATATAACAATGGTGGCTGGCAGATTGGACAAATTTCCTTAATAAGCCCATTTTATTAGCTAGGGTTTAGGGGGAGCTAGCATATAAAAAGGGTGGTTAGAGAGGAGGAAGGCAGATGATGAATGTATGAGCTATTTTCTCTAGTTCTTTGAGAACTAATTCTGAACTTTCATACTTGAGTGTGTTGGTTCAACAGACTTATCTTCTTCAACATTTTGTTGTTGGGAGTGGCATCTGAATCTTATAGTTCTGGTTCTTGGTTGTTTATAATCATTGGGTCAGAACTCCAAAATCCCTTAACCTTTGTTAGAACGATCCTATACCAACATTGGTGTTGGGTTCCGTTTACAAATAATCGGAATTTATATCATTTGGTATCAGAGCCTTGGCTCTAACTCAGGTTAGTTATACTTTTGTTATCATCTCTTTCGTGTATTGTTCATTATTGATTGAATAATCGAAAAGAGAAACAAAAAAACACAAAAAGAAAACAAAAACAAAAACAAAAATCGTGTATTTCGTGGGTTTCTCTTCTGATATTTGTTTCTTCTACAGAAGTACCCATTAGTAAACCCAAAAAAAAAAAAAAAACGGGTTCATTGCTCAATTGGTCATTTACTCAATTATATTCGAAACTGATTGTTGTCCAATTGCACTGCTCATACCATTGAGTTCCTTGTCATTCTGTTTGCTTTATTGCCCATCTTTTTGGCTGTGTCACTTCTCTGAAGAGGTAGGTCTAAGATTGATATATTCAAGTTTTGTTTGTTTTGAATTTAGTTTGCTTGGAACTATTGAAAGAGCTCTTAGAGTCTTGCAATTCATTGTGTGAAACACGAGGGTTGAGGAGAGCAAACACGCAAGGGAGTGAGTTTTGTGAGGTATATCCTTTCTTTACTAACAATCTGGTATACACAATGTCCAATGCCAAAGAAGGCAGTTTCCCACATGGAGAAGAAGAAGTAGTTGTTCCAGATTTCAAATTGCTTATGAAATCCTTAGAGCAGAAGTTTGATAGGATTGACCAAATGTTTTGGGAAGTTCGAGACAGGATGGATAAAATAGAAAGGGAATCGAGTGTCAACCCTAAGAGGCCAGCTAGGAGGGTCACGAAGGAGCAATTTGAACATGACTTTGGTGAAGATGGTGATAATGTTAGTAGAAACTTTAGAGGTGGTTTTAGAGGAGGACGTGGTAATAGGAATGGTAGAGGAGTAAGAGGCAATGGAAATGTTCATGATAGGTACAATGGAGGTTGGGATAACAGAAATAGAGTGGAGGAAGGAGTAGACAAAAATCTTAGTAGTATTAAAATGAAAATACCTTCTTTCCACGGGAAAGCTGACCCTGATGTCTATTTGGATTGGGAACGAAGGGTAGAATTAATATATGAGTGCCACAACTTCTTTGAGGAGAAGAAGGTGAAGTTGGATTGGGAACGAAGGGTAGAATTAATATATGAGTGCCACAACTTCTCTGAGGAGAAGAAGGTGAAGTTAGCTGTGGCAGAGTTCACTGATTATGCTGTAGTATGGTGGGACCAGCAAGTTACCACTAGGAGAAAAAATTTTGAGAGAACCGTAGAAACTTGGAATGAGTTAAAGACTGTGATGAGAAGGAGATTTGTTCCCAGCTCTTATTATAGGGATTTGTATAACAAGTTGCAGAGCCTTACGCAAGGTTCCAAGAGTGTGGAAGAGTACCATAAGGAGATGGAAATTGCTATGGTTAAGGCAAATGTAATGGAGGATAGGGAGGCAACCATGGCTAGGTTCCTCCAAGGGTTGAATAGAAGCATAGCTGATGTGGTAGAACTGCAACACTATGTAGAGCTTGAAGACATGGTACACATTGCCATGAAAGTTGAGAGGCAACTTAAGGGAAGGAGCACTTCTAGATATAATTAGAACTTAGGTTCATCTATTTGGAAGTCAAACTGGGGGAAGAAGGAAGAGAAGATGACTTCTAAGCTTAAAACCAATTCACATAGACCTCAGACTAGTGGGGGCAGCCTGGAAAGGGGAAAATCTGAAGAAAAACTTGAGGGCACCCAAGGAAAAACTAGAGACATCAAATGCTTTAGATGTCTAGGTAGGGGTCATGTGGCTTCACAATGTCCTAATAAGAGAACCATATACCTTAAGGAGAATGGTGACTATTTGTCTGGCAGTGATACTAGTGATGAAGACCAAATGCCACCATTAGAGGATGCTAGTGATGTTGATGAAGGGATAGAGTATCCAGAGCATGGTGGACGACTTTTAGTATCAAGGAGAGCTCTTAGTGTGCAGGTTAAGGAGGAGGATGACATTGAGATGCAGCGGGAAAACATTTTCCATACTCGATGTTTAGTTCAAGATAGACTCTGTTGCTTGATCATCGATGGCGGTAGTTGCACTAATGTAGCAAGTACAGAGTTGGTGGACAAATTAAACTTGCCTACAACCAAACACCCTAGACCGTATAATTTGCAATGGTTGAATGACAGTGGAGTGGTGAAAGTGACTAAACAAGTTGTGGTTCCATTTTCCATTGGTAGATATAAGGATGAGCTGTTTTGTGATGTTGTACCTATACAGGCTGGGCATTTGTTATTGGGCCGTCCTTGGCAATTTGATAGGAAAGTTTTGCATGATGGTTACAAAAACCGCTATTCTTTCACCATGGATGGAAAATCATTTACACTTGTTCCATTGACTCCAAAACAAGTGTATGAAGACCAAGTGAGACTTTATGAAAGTGAGCAAAAGAGGAGGAGCAAAAAGAAAGAGAGAGTCGAGAGAAAAGAAAGTGAGGGAGAGAAAAAGAAGATAAATGCATTTGAGAGTGCTAAGTACAAGAGTGGTCAAGTTCACAAGAGTGAAGATGAATGTATGAGCTATTTTCTCTGGTTCTTTGAGAACTAATTCTAAACTTTCATACTTGAGTGTGTTGGTTCAACAGACTTATCTTCTTCAACGTTTTTATTGTTGGGAGTGGCGTCTAAATCTTATAGTTCTAGTTCTTGGTTGTTTATAACCATTGGGTCAGAACTCCAAAATCCCTTAACCTTTGTTAGAACGATCCTATACCAACATTGGTGTTGGGTTCCGTTTACAAATAATTGGAGTTCATATCAACTTGTATTTTTTTTCAATTAACAAATTCAAATACTATGTTTTTATCACCATTCAAAATGCAGTGAGATTAACAATAAATTGAAAAATCAAAACGTTGTATTTTTTCAACTTTTTGAATTTTAAACTCTTTGAGGGAATTATGCATTGTTAATAATCAGTTGAATTTAAATTTTGTCATTTTTCTAATTGTCTCCTTTGCCATAATGCAAGTTGAAATGATTTATAGAATTTAAGTGTAGAAACATATTACTTCTGAAAAATCAAATGCAATGAGCTCTAATAAGAAGTTTCCCCACTTCCCTTGAGAGCAATATGCTTGACCCAACATTAAAGTTTAGGATTGCTATTTATAATATTCATCCATTAAAGTGTATTTTGTACAATTGAGTCTATTACTTGTATTTTTCTTCAATTAACAGATTCAAATATTTTGTTTTTCTCACCATTCAAAATGTAGTGGGATTAACAATAAATTAAAAATTCAAAACATTGTATTTTTTCAACTTTTTGAATTTTAAACACTTTGAGGAATTTATGCATTATTAATAACTAGTTGAATTTAAATTTTTCCATTTCTTTAATTGTCTCCTTTACCACAAGGCAAGTTGAAATGATTTATGGTATTTTACCCTAAAAACATATTACTTAAGAAAAAGCAAATGCGATGGACTATAATAAGAAGTTTCCCCACTCTCCACAAAAGGAATATGCTCTACCTAACATTAAAGCTTAGAATTGCTATTTATAATATTCATCCACTAAAGTGAATTTTATACAATTGAGTCCATTACTTGTATTTTTGTTCAATTAACAAATTCAAACATTATTCTTTTCTCACCATTCAAAATCTAGTGGAATTAACAAGAAATTGAAAAATCAAAACATTATATTTTTTCAACTTTTTGGAATTTAAAATCAAATAGGGATTTATGCATTGTCAATAATTAGTTCAATTTAAATTTTGAAATTTTTTTAATTGCCTCCTTTGCCACAATGCAAGTTGAAATGATTTCTATAATTCGTGTCAATAGACAAATTACTTAAAAAAAAGCAAATGCAATGAACTCTAATAAAATGTTTCTCCACTCCCCTTAAGAGGAATATGCTTGACCCAACATTAAAGCTTAGGATTGCTATTTATAATATTCATCCACTATAGTGTATTTTGAACAATTGAGACCATTACTTATGTTTTTTTTCAATCAACAAATTCAAATCTTATATTTTTCTCACCATTCAAAATGTAGTGGGATTAGCAATAAATTGAAAACTCAAAACATTGTTTTTTCTATGCCTTTTTGAATTTTAAATTGTTATAGGGATTTATGCATGGTTAATAATGAGTTAAATTTAAATTTTGTAATTTTTTTTAATTGCCTCCTTTGCCACAATGCAAGTTGAATGATTTATATAATTCGAGTCAACAAACATATTACTTAATGAAGTTCCCAACTTCACCCTAGGATCTACTAGTTTGTGATACTGAGAGGGGGGGTGAATCAGTATCACCACAATTCGCAATTCGCAGGAAAGTGAACAACTTCAATCTCTTCTTAAAAGCGAACTCTTTCTCAGATTCGACTAAGGTAGATCTATTGCTACCTACTAATCACAATAGTCCCCAAAGTCACCTTTCAGACACCTTGCCTAATAGACAATTCGGATGTTCTTGTTTAGGTCTTCGTTAGGTTATGGGTTGGCTGATACTTTAACTATGTTCACAACTCAATTCAAAACACAGAACGTAAAGCAAATTAAGGATACACAAGATTTACGTGGTTCCGTCAACGTGACGTACATCCACGGTGGTAGGGACTCTCCCTTACCGAGACTATCCACTATACTTGAGAATTCCAGTTACAATGGATGTCTTAATCTTCTGCTCCTTTCACTATTGCATTTACTAAGCAAGTACAATACAAAGAGTGTCACTTACTATGTCTACCCTTCGTCTAACTTGTCTTGCCTCTGTTGAATTGAAAGGCTGCTCTACTGCCGCTTAGAAGTTCACCGCAATGCTCTCTAACCTCTCTTGAAGAAATCTGGAAATACGTTGAGTTCTTTCCGATGCTTCTCCAAATACCTTCTCTAGGTTGTTTCACACAGCTCCTGCTTTCACCGTCTCACGGTTTCACAGCTTGCACTCAAGCTTCTGGTCTGCCGTTTCACGTCTCACGGCCTGCCCCACGCTTCTGATCAGTCACGCTGTTGCACGTTCTGGTCTCACGCTTCTGGTCTGCCGTTTCACGTCTCTTGGCCTGCCTCACGCTACTGGTTTTTCTGGTTCACGTCTCTCGGCCTGCCTCACGCTTCTAGTCTGCTGTCTTCTCTTCCGGGTGGTCTCACGGATACCAGGTCTGCTGTCTTCTCTTCCTGGTGGTCTCACGGATACCAGGTCTGCTGTCTTCTCTTCCGGGTGGTCTGTTTCTTATTTCTCCTCTTGCTGGTTGTGCGTTTCTGGTTTGCTTGCAGGATGTGTTTCTGGTTTGCTTGCAGGAGGTCGCACGTTCTGGTTTGCTCTCCCGGTGGTGACGTTTCTGGTTTGCTCTCCTGGTGGTGTTGTTTCTGATCTCTTGCCGTTCTGCTCTCTCTTCCTTTTGGCCGGTTGCTGTAGGGTTGCTGTTTATTCAATTGTGTTGGCCCTCTGCCCTAGTTTTGTCTTCCAAGGCCTTTATATACTCTCTTCCATGAAACCCTAATAGGGCTTACATGGCGGATTTACGTTCTTGCCCTTATGCGGCGGATTTACTTTCTTGCCCTTCCATGTGACTTTACTGCCCTTCCATGTGACTTTACTCTCTTGCACACTTAACCCTCGTTGACAACAATTACAACCCATACAAGGCTGTGGGAACAACACTTAAGAAAAAGCAAATGCAATGGACTCTAATAAGAAGTTTCCCCACTCCCCTCAAGTGGCATATGTTTGACCCAACATTAAAGCTTAAGATTGCTATTTATAATATTCATCCACTAAAGTGTATTTTATACAATTAAGTCCATTATTTGTATTTTTGTTCAATTAACAAATTCAAACATTATGTTTTTCTCACCATTCAAAATTGAGTGGGATTAACAATAAATTGAAAAATCAAAATATTGTATTTTTTCAACTTTGTGAATTTTAAACTCTTTGAGGGATTTATGCATTGTAAATAATCAGTTGAATTTATATTTTGTCAATTTTTTAATTGTCTCCTTTGTCATAATGCAAGTTAAAATGATTTATAGAATTGTAGTGTAGAAACATATTACTTATGAAAAATCAAATGCAATGGACTCTAATAAGAAGTTTCCCCACTGCCCTCAAGAGCATTATGCTTGACCCTACATTAAAGCTTAGGATCACTATTTATAATATTCATCCACTAAAGTGTATTTTATATAATTGACTCTCTTACTTGTTTTTTTGTTCAATGAATAGATTTAAATATTATGCTTTTCTCACCATACAAAATGTTGTGAGATTAGCAACAAATTGAAAAATCCAAACATTGTATTTTTTTCATCTTTTTGAACTTCAAACTCTTTCAGGCATTTATGCATTGTTAATAATAAGTTCAATTTAAATTTTGTCATTTTTTTAATTGTCCCCCTTGCCATAGTGCAAGTTGAAATGATTTATAGAATTTTAGTGTAAAAACATATTACTTATGAAAAATCAAATGCAATAGACTCTAATAAGAAGTTTCCCCACTCCCCTCAAGATCAATATGGTTGACTCAACATTAAAACTTAGGATTGCTATTTATAATATTCATCCACTTAAGTGTATTTTATACAATTGAGTCCATAACTTGTATTTTTGTTCAATTAACAAATTCAAACATTATATTTTTCTCACCATTCAAAATGCGGTGAAATTCACAATAAATTAAAAAATCAAAACATTGTATTTTTTAAACTTTTTGAATTTTAAACTCTTTGAGGGATTTATGCATTGTAAATAATTAGTTGAATTTAAATTTTGTCATTTTTTTAATTGTCTCCTTTGCCATAATGCAAGTTGAAATGATTTATAGAATTTTAGTGTAGAAACATATGACTTATGAAAAATCAAATGCAATGGACTCTAATAAGAAGTTTCCCCACTACCCTCAAGAGCAATATGCTCGACCCTACATTAAAGCTTAAGATCGCTATTTATAATATTCATCCATTAAAGTGTATTTTGTACAATTGAGTCCATTACTTGTATTTTTGTTCAATTAACAAATTCAAATATTATGTTTTTCTCACCATTCAAAATTGAGAGGGATTAACAATAAATTGAATAATCAAAACATTGTATTTTTTCATCTTTTTGAATTTTAAACTCTTTGAGGGATTTATGTATTGTTAATAATCAGTTGAATTTAAATTTTGTCATTTTTTTAATTGTCTCCTTTGCGACAAGGCAAGTTGAAACGATTTATAGAATTTTAGCTTACAAACATACTACTTATGAAAAATCGAATGCAATGGATTCTAATAAGAAGTTTCTCCACTCCCCTCAAGAGCAATATGCTTGACCCAAAACTAAAGCTTAGGATTGCTATTTATAATATTCATTCACTAAAATGTATTTTGTACAATTGAGTCCATTACTTGTATTTTTGTTCAATTAACAAATTCAAATATTATGTTTTTCTGACCATTCAAAATGCAGTGGGATTAACAATAAATTGAAAAATCAAAACATTGTATTTTTTCAACTTTTTGAATTTTCAAAACTTATAGGGATTTATGCATTGTGAATAATTAGTTGAATTCAAATTTTGTAATTTTTTAAATTGCCTCCTTTGCCACAATGCAAGTTGAAATTACGTATATAATTCGAGTCGACAAACATATTACTTATGAAGAATCAAATGCAATAGACACTAATAAGAAATTTCCCCACTCCCCTCAAGAACAATATGCTTGACCTAACATTAAACCTTAGGATTGCTATTTATAATATTCAATCACTAAAGTGTATTTTATACAATTAAGTCCATTACATGTATTTTTCTTCAATTAGCAAATTCAAATATTATGTTTTTCTCACCATTCAAAATGCAGTGGCATTAACGATAAATTGAAAAATCAAAACATCGTATTTTTTGAACTTTTTCAATTTTAAAAACTTATAGGCATGCATTGTCAATAATTAATTAGTTGAATTTAAATTTTATAACATTTTTAATTGCCTCCTTTGCCATAATGCAAGTTGAAATGATTTATATTATTCGAGTTGGCAAATAAATAACTTAAACAAAAGTAAATGCAATGGACTCTAATAAGAAGTTTCCCCACTCCCCCAAGGAGTAATATGCTTAACCCAACATTAAAGCTTAGGATTGCTATTTATAATATTCATCCACTAAAGTGTATTTTATACAATTGAGTCTATTAGTTGTATTTTTGTTCAATTAACAAATTCAAACATTATGTTTTTCTCACCGTTCAAAATGCAATGAAATTAATAATAAATTTAAAAATCAAAACATTGTATTTTTAAAACTTTTTGAATTTTAAACTCTTTGAGGGATTTATGCATTGTAAATAATTAGTTAAATTTAAATTTTTTCATTCTTTTAATTGTCTCCTTTGCCTTAATGCAAGTTGAAATGATTTATAGAATTTTAGTGTAGAAACATATTACTTATGAAAAATCAAATGCAATGGATTCTAATAAAAAGTTTCTCCCCTCCCCTCAAGAGCAATATGCTTGACCTTGCATTAAAGCTTAGGATTGCTATTTATAATATTCATCCACTAAAGTGTATTTTGTACAATTGAGTCCATTACTTATATTTTTGTTCAATTAACAAATTCAAATATTATGTTTTTCTCACCATTAAAAATGCAGTGGGATTAACAATAAATTGAAAAATCAAAACATTGTATTTTTTCAAATTTTTGAATTTCCAAAACCTATAGGTGTTTATGCATTGTCAATAATTATTTGAATTTAAATTTTTTAAATTTTTTAGTTGCCTCCTTCACCACAATGCAAGTTGAAATGATTTATATGATTCGAGTCGACAAACAAATTCCTTAAACGAAAACAACTGCAATGGACTCTAATAAGAAGTTTCCCCACTCCCCTCAAGAGTAATATGCTTAACCCAACATTAAATATTATGATTGCTATTTATAATATTCATCCATTAAAGTGTATTTTATACAATTGAGTCTCCTACTTGTGTTTTTTTTAATTAACAAATTCAAATATTATATTTTTCTCACCATTCAAAATGCAGTGGGATTAACAATAAATTGAAAATCAAAACATTGTATTTTTTCAAGTTTTTGAATTTTAAACACTTTGAGGGATTTATGCATTGTTAATAATCAGTTGAATTTAAATTTTGTCATTTTTTTAATTGTCTCCTTTGCCACAAGGCAAGTTGAAATGATTTATAGAATTTTAGCTTACAAACATATTACTTATGAAAAATCGAATGCAATGGACTCTAATAAGAAGTTTCCCTCCTCCCCTCATGAGCAATATGCTTGACCCAACACTAAAGCTTAGGATTGCTATTTATAATATTCATCCACTAAAATGTATTTTGTACAATTAAGTCCATTACTTGTATTTTTGTTCAATTAACAAATTCAAATCTTATGTTTTTCTAACCATTCAAAATGCAGTGAGATTAACAATAAATTGAAAAATCAAAACATTGTATTTTTTCAACTTTTTGAATTTTCAAAACTTATAGGGATTTATGCATTGTGAATAATTAGTTGAATTCAAATTTTGTAATTTTTTAAATTGCCTCCTTTGCCACAATGGAAGTTGAAATTATATATATAATTCGAGTCGACAAACATATTTCTTATGAAAAATCAAATGCAATGGACTATAATAAGAAGTTTTGCCACAACCCTCAAGAGTAATATGCTTGACCCAACATTTAAGCTTAACATTCCTATTTATAATATTCATCTACTAAAATGTATTTTATAAAATTGAGTCTATTACTTGTATTTTTTTTTCAATTAACATAGTCGAATATTATATTTCTCTCACGATTCAGAATGGAGTGGCATTAACAATAAATTGAAAAATGAAAACATTGCATTTTTTCAACTTTTAGAATTTTAAAGACTTATAGGAATTTAAGCATTATTAATAATTAGTTAAATTCAAATTTTTTAATTTTTTTAATTGCCTCCATTGCTACAATGCAGGTTGAAATGGTTTATATAATTTTAGTTTACAAACATATTACTTAAGAAAAAGCAAATGCAATGGAATATAATAAGAAGTTTCACCACAACCCTCAAGGGCAATATGCTTGACCCAACATTAAATCTTAGCATTGCTATTTATAATATTCATCCACTAAAATTTATTTTATACAATTGAGTCCATTAGTTGTATTTTGTTCAATTTACATATTCAAATATTATGTTTTCTTCACCATTCAAAATGCAATGACATTAACAATAAATTGAAAAATCAAGCTTTCCATTTTCTTCAACTTTTAGACTTTTACAGACTTGTAGGGTTAATTTATTGTTAATAATCATTTGAATTTAGATTTTGTATTTTTCTTAATTGTCTCCTTTGCGATAATGCGATATGAAATGATTTATATAACTTTAGTCTATAAACATATTACCTAAGAAAAAGCGAATGTAATGGACTACAATAAAAAGTTTCCCCACACTCCTCAAGAGCAATATGCTTGACCTAACATTAAAATTTAGGATTGCAAATTATAAAATTCATCCACTAAAGTGTATTTTACACAATTAAGTCCATTACTTGTATTTTTGTTCAATTAACACATTCAAATATTATATTTTTCTCACCATTCAAAATGGAGTGACATTAACAATAAATTGAAAAATCAACACATTGCATTCTTTCAGCTTTTAGAATTTTAAAGATTTATAGGGATTTATGCATTGTTAATAATTAGTTAAATTTAAATTTTTTAATTTTTTTAATTGCCTCTATTGCCACAATGCAGGTCCAAATGATTTATATAATTTTAGTCTACAAACATATTACTTAAAAAAAGAAAATGCAATGGAATATAATAAGAAGTTTCACCACAACTCTCAAGAGCAATATACTTGACCCAACATTAAATCTTAGCATTACTATTTATAATATTCATCCAATAAAATGTATTTTATACAATTGTGTCCATTACTTGTATTTTGTTTAATTAACATATTCAAATATTATGATTTCTGACCATTCAAAATGCAATGGCATCCACAATAAAATGAAAAATCTAAATATGGCATTTCTCATCTATTTAGAATTTTAAGGCCTTATGGTGATTTATGCATTGTTAATAATCAGTTGAATTTAAATTTTATAATTTTTTAATTGCCTCCATTGCCACAATGCAGGTTGGAAATGATTCATATAATTTTAGTCTACAAACATATTACTTAAGAAAAAGCAAATGCAATGGACCATAATAGAACTTTCCCCACAACCTTCAAAGGCAATATGCTTGACCCAATATTAAAACTTAGCAATTGCCCTATTTATAATATTCATCCACTAAAATGTATTTTATACGAATTAAGTCCATTACTTGTATTTTTTTTTCAATTAACATATTCAAATATTATGTTTTTCTCACATTCAAATAAGTAGGCATTAACAATAAATTGAAAAATCAGAACATTCATTTTTTTCAGCTTTTAGAATTT
>JAIRCJ010000474.1:0-70228 GCA_020883675.1 Bruguiera gymnorhiza | reverse complement strand
TTTTTGCAATTTTCTAATTGTCTCCTTTGCCTCAACGCAATTTGAAATGATTTATATAATCTTCAGGCAAATTACTTAAGAAAAGCAAAAGCAATGGACTGTAATAAGAAGGTTCTGCACTCTCCATCTAGGGATATATGCTTAACACAACATTGAAACTTGGGATTGCTATTTATAATATTCATCCACTAAAGTGTATTTTATGCAATTGAGTCCATTACTTGTATTTTTGTTCAATTAACATATTCAAATATTTATATTTTTCTCACCAATCAAATCAAACGACATTAACAATAAATTTAAAAATCAAAATATTGCATTTTTGCAATTTTTAGAATTTTAAATCTGCTAGGGATAAATGAATTGTCAATACTCTGTTGAATTTAAATTTTGCAATTTTCTAAATTGTCTCCTTTGCCTCAATGCAATTTGAAATGATTTATATAATCTTCAGGCAAATTACTTAAGAAAAAGCAAACAATGGACTGTAATAAGAAGGTTCTGCACTCCCATCTAGGGATAATATGCTTAACACAACATTGAAACTTGGATTGCTATTTATAATATTCATCCACTAAAGTGTATTTTATGCAATTGAGTCCATTACTTGTATTTTTTGTTCAATTAACATATTCAAATATTATATTTTTCTCACCAATCAAATCAAACGACATTACAAATAAATTAAAAAATCAAAATATTGCATTTTTGCAATTTTTAGAATTTTAAAATCTGCTAGGGATAAATGAATTGTCAATACTCTGTTGAATTTAAATTTTGCAATTTTCTGAATTGTCTCCTTTGCCTCAACGCAATTTGAAATGATTTATATAATCTTTAGGCAAATTACTTAAGAAAAGAAAAAGCAATGACTGTAATAAGAAAGTTCTGCACTCCCATCTAGGATATATGCTTAACACAACATTGAAACTTGGGATTGCTATTTATAATATTCATCCACTAAAGTGTATTTATGCAATTGAGTCCATTACTTGTATTTTTGTTCAATTAACATATTCAAATATTGTATTTTTCTCACCAATCAAATCAAACGACATTAACAATAAATTTAAAAATCAAAATATTGCATTTTGCAATTTTTAGAATTTTAAAATCTGCTAGGGATAAATGAATTGTCAATACTCTGTTGAATTTAATTTTGCAATTTTCTGAATTGTCTCCTTTGCCTCAACGCAATTTGAAATGATTTATATAATCTTCAGGCAAATTACTTAAGAAAAAGCAAAGCAATGGACTGTAATAAGAAGGTTCTGCACTCCCATCTAGGGATATATGCTTAACACAACATTGAAACTTGGATTGCTATTTATAATATTCATCCACTAAAGTGTATTTTATGCAATTGAGTCCATTACTTGTATTTTTGTTCAATTAACATATTCAAATATTTTGTATTTTTCTCACCAATTAAATCAAACGACATTAACAATAAATTTAAAAATCAAAATATTGCATTTTTGCAATTTTTAGAATTTTTAAATCTGCTAGGGATAAATGAATTGTCAATACTCTGTTGAATTTAAATTTTGCAATTTTCTGAATTGTCTCCTTTGCCTCAATGCAATTTGAAATGATTTATATAATTGTTCAGCAAATTACTTAAGAAAAAGGAAAAGCAATGGACTGTAATAAGAAGGTTCTGCACTCCCATCTAGGGATATATGCTTCAAAACCTTGAAACTTGGGATTGCTATTTATAATATTCATCCACTAAAGTGTATTTTATGCAATTGAGTCCATTACTTGTATTTTTGTTCAATTAACATATTCAAATATTATATTTTTCTCACCAATCAAATCAAACGACATTAACAATAAATTTAAAAATCAAAATATTGCATTTTTGAATTTTTAGAATTTTAAATCTGTAGGGATAAATGAATTGTCAATACTCTGTTGAATTTAAATTTTGCAATTTTCTGAATTGTCTCCTTTGCCTCAATGCAATTTGAAATGATTTATATAATCTTTAGGCAAATTACTTAAGAAAAAGCAAAAGCAATGGACTGTAATAAGAAGGTTCTGCACTCCCATCTAGGGATATATGCTTAACACAACATTGAAACTTGGGATTGCTATTTATAATATTCATCCTAAAGTGTATTTTATGCAATTGAGTCCATTACTTGTATTTTTGTTCAATTAACATATTCAATATTATATTTTTCTCACCAATCAAATCAAACGACATTAACATAAATTTAAAAATCAAAAAATTGCATTTTTCAATTTTTAGAATTTTAAAATCTGCTAGGGATAAATGAATTGTCAATACTCTGTTGAATTTAAATTTTGCAATTTTCTGAATTGTCTCCTTTGCCTCAATGCAATTTGAAATGATTTATATAATTTTCAGGCAAATTACTTAAGAAAAAGCAAAAGCAATGGACTGTAATAAGAAGGTTCTGCACTCTCATCTAGGGATATATGCTTAACACAACATTGAAACTTGGGATTGCTATTTATAATATTCATCCACTAAAGTGTATTTTATGCAATTGAGTCCATTACTTGTATTTTTGTTCAATTAACATATTCAAATATTGTATTTTTCTCACCAATCAAATCAAACGACATTAACAATAAATTTAAAAATCAAAATATTGCATTTTTGCAATTTTTAGAATTTTAAAATCTGCTAGGGATAAATGAATTGTCAATACTCTGTTGAATTTAAATTTGCAATTTTTTGAATTGTCTCCTTTGCCTCAACGCAATTTGAAATGATTTATATAATCTTCAGGCAAATTACTTAAGAAAAAGCAAAAGCAATGGACTGTAATAAGAAGGTTCTGCACTCCATCTAGGGATATATGCTTAACACAACATTGAAACTTGGATTGCTATTTATAATATTCATCCACTAAAGTGTATTTTATGCAATTGAGTCCATTACTTGTATTTTTGTTCAATTAACATATTCAAATATTATATTTTTCTCACCAATCAAATCAAACGACATTAACAATAAATTTAAAAATCAAAATATTGCATTTTTGCAATTTTTAGAATTTTAAAATCTGCTAGGGATAAATGAATTGTCAATACTCTGTTGAATTTAAATTTTGCAATTTTCTGAATTGTCTCCTTTGCCTCAACGCAATTTGAAATGATTTATATAATCTTCAGGCAAATTACTTAAGAAAAAGCAAAAGCAATGGACTGTAATAAGAAGGTTCTGCACTCCCATCTAGGGATATATGCTTAACACAACATTGAAACTTGGGATTGCTATTTATAATATTCATCCACTAAAGTGTATTTTATGCAATTGAGTCCATTACTTGTATTTTTGTTCAATTAACATATTCAAATATTATATTTTTTCACCAATCAAATCAAACGACATTAACAATAAATTTAAAAATCAAAATATTGCATTTTTGCAATTTTTAGAATTTTAAAATCTGCTAGGGATAAATGAATTGTCAATACTCTGTTGAATTTAAATTTTGCAATTTTCTGAATTGTCTCCTTTGCCTCAACGCAATTTGAAATGATTTATATAATCTTCAGGCAAATTACTTAAGAAAAAGCAAAAGCAATGGACTGTAATAAGAAGGTTCTGCACTCCCATCTAGGGATATATGCTTAACACAACATTGAAACTTGGATTGCTATTTATAATATTCATCCACTAAAGTGTATTTTATGCAATTGAGTCCATTACTTGTATTTTTGTTCAATTAACATATTCAAATATTATATTTTTCTCACCAATCAAATCAAACGACATTAACAATAAATTTAAAAATCAAAATATTGCATTTTTGCAATTTTTAGAATTTTAAAATCTGCTAGGGATAAATGAATTGTCAATACTCTGTTGAATTTAAATTTTGCAATTTTCTGAATTGTCTCCTTTGCCTCAACGCAATTTGAAATGATTTATATAATCTTCAGGCAAATTACTTAAGAAAAAGCAAAAGCAATGGACTGTAATAAGAAGGTTCTGCACTCCCATCTAGGGATATATGCTTAACACAACATTGAAACTTGGGATTGCTATTTATAATATTCATCCACTAAAGTGTATTTTATGCAATTGAGTCCATTACTTGTATTTTTGTTCAATTAACATATTCAAATATTATATTTTTCTCACCAATCAAATCAAACGACATTAACAATAAATTTAAAAATCAAAATATTGCATTTTTGCAATTTTTAGAATTTTAAAATCTGCTAGGGATAAATGAATTGTCAATACTCTGTTGAATTTAAATTTTGCAATTTTCTGAATTGTCTCCTTTGCCTCAACGCAATTTGAAATGATTTATATAATCTTCAGGCAAATTACTTAAGAAAAAGCAAAAGCAATGGACTGTAATAAGAAGGTTCTGCACTCCCATCTAGGGATATATGCTTAACACAACATTGAAACTTGGGATTGCTATTTATAATATTCATCCACTAAAGTGTATTTTATGCAATTGAGTCCATTACTTGTATTTTTGTTCAATTAACATATTCAAATATTATATTTTTCTCACCAATCAAATCAAACGACATTAACAATAAATTTAAAAATCAAAATATTGCATTTTTGCAATTTTTAGAATTTTAAAATCTGCTAGGGATAAATGAATTGTCAATACTCTGTTGAATTTAAATTTTGCAATTTTCTGAATTGTCTCCTTTGCCTCAACGCAATTTGAAATGATTTATATAATCTTCAGGCAAATTACTTAAGAAAAAGCAAAAGCAATGGACTGTAATAAGAAGGTTCTGCACTCCCATCTAGGGATATATGCTTAACACAACATTGAAACTTGGGATTGCTATTTATAATATTCATCCACTAAAGTGTATTTTATGCAATTGAGTCCATTACTTGTATTTTTGTTCAATTAACATATTCAAATATTATATTTTTCTCACCAATCAAATCAAACGACATTAACAATAAATTTAAAAATCAAAATATTGCATTTTTGCAATTTTTAGAATTTTAAAATCTGCTAGGGATAAATGAATTGTCAATACTCTGTTGAATTTAAATTTTGCAATTTTCTGAATTGTCTCCTTTGCCTCAACGCAATTTGAAATGATTTATATAATCTTCAGGCAAATTACTTAAGAAAAAGCAAAAGCAATGGACTGTAATAAGAAGGTTCTGCACTCCCATCTAGGGATATATGCTTAACACAACATTGAAACTTGGGATTGCTATTTATAATATTCATCCACTAAAGTGTATTTTATGCAATTGAGTCCATTACTTGTATTTTTGTTCAATTAACATATTCAAATATTATATTTTTCTCACCAATCAAATCAAACGACATTAACAATAAATTTAAAAATCAAAATATTGCATTTTTGCAATTTTTAGAATTTTAAAATCTGCTAGGGATAAATGAATTGTCAATACTCTGTTGAATTTAAATTTTGCAATTTTCTAAATTGTCTCCTTTGCCTCAACGCAATTTGAAATGATTTATATAATCTTCAGGCAAATTACTTAAGAAAAAGCAAAAGCAATGGACTGTAATAAGAAGGTTCTGCACTCCCATCTAGGGATATATGCTTAACACAACATTGAAACTTGGATTGCTATTTATAATATTCATCCACTAAAGTGTATTTTATGCAATTGAGTCCATTACTTGTATTTTTGTTCAATTAACATATTCAAATATTATTTTTCACCAATCAAATTAAACGACATTAACAATAAATTTAAAAATCAAAATATTGCAATTTTGCAATTTTTAGAATTTTAAAATCTGCTAGGGATAAATGAATTGTCAATACTCTGTTGAATTTAAATTTTGCAATTTTCTGAATTGTCTCCTTTGCCTCAACGCAATTTGAAATGATTTATATAATCTTCAGGCAAATTACTTAAGAAAAAGCAAAAGCAATGGACTGTAATAAGAAGGTTCTGCACTCCCATCTAGGGATATATGCTTAACACAACATTGAAACTTGGAATTGCTATTTATAATATTCATCCACTAAAGTGTATTTTATGCAATTGAGTCCATTACTTGTATTTTTGTTCAATTAACATATTCAAATATTATATTTTTCTCACCAATTAAATCAAACGACATTAACAATAAATTTAAAAATCAAAATATTGCATTTTTGCAATTTTTAGAATTTTAAAATCTGCTAGGGATAAATGAATTGTCAATACTCTGTTGAATTTAAATTTTGCAATTTTTTGAATTGTCTCCTTTGCCTCAACGCAATTTGAAATGATTTATATAATCTTCAGGCAAATTACTTAAGAAAAAGCAAAAGCAATGGACTGTAATAAGAAGGTTCTGCACTCCCATCTAGGGATATATGCTTAACACAACATTGAAACTTGGGATTGCTATTTATAATATTCATCCACTAAAGTGTATTTTATGCAATTGAGTCCATTACTTGTATTTTTGTTCAATTAACTTATTCAAATATTGTATTTTTCTCACCAATCAAATCAAACGACATTAACAATAAATTTAAAAATCAAAATATTGCATTTTTGCAATTTTTAGAATTTTAAAATCTGCTAGGGATAAATGAATTGTCAATACTCTGTTGAATTTAAATTTTGCAATTTTCTTAATTGTCTCCTTTGCCTCAATGCAATTTGAAATGATTTATATAATTTTCAGGCAAATTACTTAAGAAAAAGCAAAAGCAATGGACTGTAATAAGAAGGTTCTGCACTCCATCTAGGGATATATGCTTAACACAACATTGAAACTTGGATTGCTATTTATAATATTCATCCACTAAAGTGTATTTTATGCAATTGAGTCCATTACTTGTATTTTTGTTCAATTAACATATTCAAATATTATATTTTTCACATATTATATTTTTCTCACCAATTAAATCAAACGACATTAACAATAAATTTAAAAATCAAAATATTTCAATTTTGCAATTTTTAGAATTTTAAAATCTGCTAGGGATAAATGAATTGTCAATACTCTGTTGAATTTAAATTTTGCAATTTTCTGAATTGTCTCCTTTGCCTCAACGCAATTTGAAATGATTTATATAATCTTCAGGCAAATTACTTAAGAAAAAGCAAAAGCAATGGACTGTAATAAGAAGGTTCTGCACTCCCATCTAGGGATATATGCTTAACACAACATTGAAACTTGGATTGCTATTTATAATATTCATCCACTAAAGTGTATTTTATGCAATTGAGTCCATTACTTGTATTTTTGTTCAATTAACATATTCAAATATTATATTTTTCTCACCAATCAAATCAAACGACATTAACAATAAATTTAAAAATCAAAATATTGCATTTTTGCAATTTTTAGAATTTTAAAATCTGCTAGGGATAAATGAATTGTCAATACTCTGTTGAATTTAAATTTTGCAATTTTCTGAATTGTCTCCTTTGCCTCAACGCAATTTGAAATGATTTATATAATCTTCAGGCAAATTACTTAAGAAAAAGCAAAAGCAATGGACTGTAATAAGAAGGTTCTGCACTCCCATCTAGGGATATATGCTTAACACAACATTGAAACTTGGGATTGCTATTTATAATATTCATCCACTAAAGTGTATTTTATGCAATTGAGTCCATTACTTGTATTTTTGTTCAATTAACATATTCAAATATTGTATTTTTCTCACCAATCAAATCAAACGACATTAACAATAAATTTAAAAATCAAAATATTGCATTTTTGCAATTTTTAGAATTTTAAAATCTGCTAGGGATAAATGAATTGTCAATACTCTGTTGAATTTAAATTTTGCAATTTTCTAAATTGTCTCCTTTGCCTCAATGCAATTTGAAATGATTTATATAATCTTCAGGCAAATTACTTAAGAAAAAGCAAAAGCAATGGACTGTAATAAGAAGGTTCTGCACTCCCATCTAGGGATATATGCTTAACACAACATTGAAACTTGGGATTGCTATTTATAATATTCATCCACTAAAGTGTATTTTATGCAATTGAGTCCATTACTTGTATTTTTGTTCAATTAACATATTCAAATATTATATTTTTCACATATTATATTTTTCTCACCAATTAAATCAAACGACATTAACAATAAATTTAAAAATCAAAATATTTCAATTTTGCAATTTTTAGAATTTTAAAATCTGCTAGGGATAAATGAATTGTCAATACTCTGTTGAATTTAAATTTTGCAATTTTCTGAATTGTCTCCTTTGCCTCAACGCAATTTGAAATGATTTATATAATCTTCAGGCAAATTACTTAAGAAAAAGCAAAAGCAATGGACTGTAATAAGAAGGTTCTGCACTCCCATCTAGGGATATATGCTTAACACAACATTGAAACTTGGGATTGCTATTTATAATATTCATCCACTAAAGTGTATTTTATGCAATTGAGTCCATTACTTGTATTTTTGTTCAATTAACATATTCAAATATTGTATTTTTCTCACCAATCAAATCAAACGACATTAACAATAAATTTAAAAATCAAAATATTGCATTTTTGCAATTTTTAGAATTTTAAAATCTGCTAGGATAAATGAATTGTCAATACTCTGTTGAATTTAAATTTTGCAATTTTCTGAATTGTCTCCTTTGCCTCAACGCAATTTGAAATGATTTATATAATCTTCAGGCAAATTACTTAAGAAAAAGCAAAAGCAATGGACTGTAATAAGAAGGTTCTGCACTCCCATCTAGGGATATATGCTTAACAAACATTGAAATTGGGATTGCTATTTATAATATTCATCCACTAAAGTGTATTTTATGCAATTGAGTCCATTACTTTATTTTTTCAATTAACATATTCAAATATTATATTTTTCAATATTATATTTTTCTCACCATTTAAATCAAACGACATTAACAATAAATTTAAAAATCAAAATATTTCATTTTGCAATTTTTAGAATTTTAAAATCTGCTAGGGATAAATGAATTGTCAATACTCTGTTGAATTTAAATTTTGCAATTTTCTGAATTGTCTCCTTTGCCTCAATGCAATTTGAAATGATTTATATAATCTTCAGGCAAATTACTTAAGAAAAAGCAAAAGCAATGGACTGTAATAAGAAGGTTCTGCACTCCCATCTAGGGATATATGCTTAACACAACATTGAAACTTGGGATTGCTATTTATAATATTCATCCACTAAAGTGTATTTTATGCAATTGAGTCCATTACTTGTATTTTTGTTCAATTAACAAATTCAAATATTGTATTTTTCTCACAAATCAAATCAAACGACATTAACAATAAATTTAAAAATCAAAATATTGCATTTTTGCATTTTTAGAATTTTAAAATCTGCTAGGATAAATGAATTGTCAATACTCTGTTGAATTTAAATTTTGCAATTTTTGAATTGTCTCCTTTGCCTCAACGCAATTTGAAATGATTTATATAATCTTCAGGCAAATTACTTAAGAAAAAGCAAAGCAATGGACTGTAATAGAAGGTNCCATTCATTACTTGTATTTTGTTCATTAACATATTCAAATATTATATTTTCACATATTATATTTTTCTCACCATTAAATCAAACGACATTAACAATAAATTTAAAAATCAAAATATTTCAATTTTGCAATTTTTAAATTTAAAAATCTGCTAGGGATAAATGAATTGTCAATACTCTGTTGAATTTAAATTTTGCAATTTTCTGAATTGTCTCCTTTGCCTCAATGCAATTTGAAATGATTTATAATTTTCAGGCAAATTACTTAAGAAAAAGCAAAAGCAATGGACTGTAATAAGAAGGTTCTGCACTCCCATCTAGGGATATATGCTTAACACAACATTGAAACTTGGGATTGCTATTTATAATATTCATCCACTAAAGTGTATTTTATGCAATTGAGTCCATTACTTGTATTTTTGTTCAATTAACATATTCAAATATTGTATTTTTCTCACCAATCAAATCAAATGAACATTAACAATAAATTTAAAAATCAAAATATCGCATTTTTGCAATTTTTTAGAATTTTAAAATCTGCTAGGAATAAATGAATTGTCAATACTCTGTTGAATTTAAATTTTGCAATTTTCTGAATTGTCTCCTTTGCCTCAATGCAATTTGAAATGATTTATATAATCTTCAGGCAAATTACTTAAGAAAAAGCAAAAGCAATGGACTCTAATAAGAAGGTTCTGCACTCCCATCTAGGGATATATGCTTAACACAACATTGAAACTTGGATTGCTATTTATAATATTCATCCACTAAAGTGTATTTTATGCAATTGAGTCCATTACTTGTATTTTGTTCAATTAACTTATTCAAATATTGTATTTTTCTCACCAATCAAATCAAACGACATTAACAACAAATTTAAAAATCAAAATATTGCATTTTGCAATTTTTAGAATTTTAAAATCTGCTAGGGATAAATGAATTGTCAATACTCTGTTGAATTTAAATTTTGCAATTTTCTTAATTGTCTCCTTTGCCTCAATGCAATTTGAAATGATTTATAGAATTCTTGTCTTAGACAAATTACTTAAGAAAAAGGAAAAGCAATGGACTCTAATAAGATGGTTCTGCACTCCATCTAGGGATATATGCTTAACACAACTTGAAACTTGGGATTGCTATTTATAATATTCATCCACTAAAGTGTCTTTTATGCAATTGAGTCCATTACTTGTATTTTTGTTCAATTAACATATTCAAATATTATATTTTTCACATATTATATTTTTCTCACCAATTAAATCAAACGACATTAACAATAAATTTAAAAATCAAAATATTTCAATTTTGCAATTTTTAAATTTTAAAATCTGCTAGGGATAAATGAATTGTCAATACTCTGTTGAATTTAAATTTTGCAATTTTCTAATTGTCTCCTTTGCCTCAACGCAATTTGAAATGATTTATATAATCTTTAGGCAAATTACTTAAGAAAAAGCAAAAGCAATGGACTGTAATAAGAAGTTCTGCACTCCCATCTAGGGATATATGCTTAACACAACATTGAAACTTGGATTGCTATTTATAATATTCATCCACTAAAGTGTATTTTATGCAATTGAGTCCATTACTTGTATTTTTGTTCAATTAACTTATTCAAATATTGTATTTTTCTCACCAATCAAATCAAACGACATTAACAACAAATTTAAAAATCAAAATATTGCATTTTGCAATTTTTAGAATTTTAAAATCTGCTAGGGATAAATGAATTGTCAATAATCTGTTGAATTTAAATTTTGCAATTTTCTTAATTGTCTCCTTTGCCTCAATGCAATTTGAAATGATTTATAGAATTCTTGTCTTCAGACAAATTACTTAAGAAAAAGGAAAAGCAATGGACTCTAATAAAATGGTTCTGCACTCCCATCTAGGGATATATGCTTAACACAACATTGAAACTTGGATTGCTATTTATAATATTCATCCACTAAAGTGTATTTTATGCAATTGAGTCCATTACTTGTATTTTTGTTCAATTAACTTATTCAAATATTATATTTTTCTCACCAATCAAATCAAACGACATTAACAATAAATTTAAAAATCAAAATATTGCATTTTGCAATTTTTAGAATTTTAAAATCTGCTAGGGATAAATGAATTGTCAATACTCTGTTGAATTTAAATTTTGCAATTTTCTGAATTGTCTCCTTTGCCTCAATGCAATTTGAAATGATTTATATAATCTTCAGGCAAATTACTTAAGAAAAAGCAAAAGCAATGGACTGTAATAAGAAGGTTCTGCACTCCCATCTAGGGATATATGCTTAACACAACATTGAAACTTGGGATTGCTATTTATAATATTCATCCACTAAAGTGTATTTTATGCAATTGAGTCCATTACTTGTATTTTGTTCAATTAACATTTTCAAATATTGTATTTTTCTCACCAATCAAATCAAACGACATTAACAATAAATTTAAAAATCAAAATATTGCATTTTTGCAATTTTTAGAATTTTAAAATCTGCTAGGGATAAATAAATTGTCAATACTCTGTTGAATTTAAATTTTGCAATTTTCTTAATTGTCTCCTTTGCCTCAATGCAATTTGAAATGATTTATAGAATCTTTTTTCAGACAAATTACTTAAGAAAAAGGAAAAGCAATGGACTCTAATAAGATGGTTCCACACTCCATCTAGGGATATATGCTTAACACAACATTGAAACTTGGGATTGCTATTTATAATATTCATCCACTAAAGTGTATTTTATGCAATTGAGTCCATTACTTGTATTTTTGTTCAATTAACATATTCAAATATTATATTTTCACATATTATATTTTTCTCACCAATTAAATCAAACGACATTAACAATAAATTTAAAAATCAAAATATTTCAATTTTGCAATTTTTAGAATTTTAAAATCTGCTAGGGATAAATGAATTGTCAATACTCTGTTGAATTTAAATTTTGCAATTTTCTAAATTGTCTCCTTTGCCTCAACGCAATTTGAAATGATTTATATAATTTTCAGGCAAATTACTTAAGAAAAAGCAAAAGCAATGGACTGTAATAAGAAGGTTTTGCACTCCCATCTAGGGATATATGCTTAACACAACATTGAAACTTGGGATTGCTATTTATAATATTCATCCACTAAAGTGTATTTTATGCAATTGAGTCCATTACTTGTATTTTTGTTCAATTAACATATTCAAATATTGTATTTTTCTCACCAATTAAATCAAACGACATTAACAATAAATTTAAAAATCAAAATATTGCATTTTTGCAATTTTTAGAATTTTAAAATCTGCTAGGGATAAATGAATTGTCAATACTCTGTTGAATTTAAATTTTGCAATTTTCTGAATTGTCTCCTTTGCCTCAACGCAATTTGAAATGATTTATATAATCTTCAAGAAATTACTTAAGAAAAAGCAAAAGCAATGGACTCTAATAAGAAGGTTTTGCACTCCCATCTAGGGATATATGCTTAACACAACATTGAAACTTGGGATTGCTATTTATAATATTCATCCACTAAAGTGTCTTTTATGCAATTGAGTCCATTACTTGTATTTTTGTTCAATTAACATATTCAAATATTATATTTTTCACATATTATATTTTTCTCACCAATTAAATCAAACGACATTAACAATAAATTTAAAATCAAAATATTTCAATTTTGCAATTTTTAGAATTTTAAAATCTGCTAGGGATAAATGAATTGTCAATACTCTGTTGAATTTAAATTTTGCAATTTTCTAAATTGTCTCCTTTGCCTCAACGCAATTTGAAATGATTTATATAATTTTCAGGCAAATTACTTAAGAAAAAGCAAAAGCAATGGACTGTAATAAGATGGTTTCGCACTCCCATCTAGGGATATATGCTTAACACAACATTGAAACTTGGGATTGCTATTTATAATATTCATCCACTAAAGTGTATTTTATGCAATTGAGTCCATTACTTGTATTTTTGTTCAATTAACATATTCAAATATTATATTTTTCACATATTATATTTTTCTCACCAATCAAACGACATTAACAATAAATTTAAAAATCAAAATATTTCAATTTTGCAATTTTTAGAATTTTAAAATCTGCTAGGGATAAATGAATTGTCAATACTCTGTTGAATTTAAATTTTGCAATTTTCTGAATTGTCTCCTTTGCCTCAACGCAATTTGAAATGATTTATATAATCTTCAGGCAAATTACTTAAGAAAAAGCAAAAGCAATGGACTGTAATAAGAAGGTTCTGCACTCCCATCTAGGATATATGCTTAACACAACATTGAAACTTGGGATTGCTATTTATAATATTCATCCACTAAAGTGTATTTTATGCAATTGAGTCCATTACTTGTATTTTTGTTCAATTAACATATTCAAATATTGTATTTTTCTCACCAATCAAATCAAACGACATTAACAATAAATTTAAAAATCAAAATATTGCATTTTTGCAATTTTAAGAATTTTAAAATCTGCTAGGATAAATGAATTGTCAATACTCTGTTGAATTTAAATTTTGCAATTTTCTGAATTGTCTCCTTTGCCTCAACAATTTGAAATGATTTATATAATCTTCAGGCAAATTACTTAAGAAAAAGCAAAAGCAATGGACTGTAATAAGAAGGTTCTGCACTCCCATCTAGGGATATATGCTTAACACAACATTGAAACTTGGATTGCTATTTATAATATTCATCCACTAAAGTGTATTTTATGCAATTGAGTCCATTACTTGTATTTTTGTTCAATTAACATATTCAAATATTGTATTTTTCACCCAATCAAATCAAACGACATTAACAAAAATTTAAAAATCAAAATATTTCAATTTTGCAATTTTTAGAATTTTAAAATCTGTTAGGGATAAATGAATTGTCAATACTCTGTTGAATTTAAATTTTGCAATTTTCTGAATTGTCTCCTTTGCCTCAAAGCAATTTGAAATGATTTATATAATTTTCAGGCAAATTACTTAAGAAAAAGCAAAAGCAATGGACTGTAATAAGAAGGTTCTGCACTCCCATCTAGGGATATATGCTTTAACACAACATTGAAACTTGAGGATTGCTATTTATAATATTCATCCACTAAAGTGTATTTTATGCAATTGAGTCCATTACTTGTATTTTTGTTTAATTAACATATTCAAATATTGTATTTTTCTCACCAATCAAATCAAACGACATTAACAATAAATTTAAAAATCAAAATATTGCATTTTTGCAATTTTTAGAATTTTAAAATCTGCTAGGAATAAATGAATTGTCAATACTCTGTTGAATTTAAATTTTGCAATTTTTGAATTGTCTCCTTTGCCTCAACGCAATTTGAAATGATTTATATAATCTTCAGGCAAATTACTTAAGAAAAAGCAAAAGCAATGGACTGTAATAAGAAGGTTCTGCACTCCCATCTAGGGATATATGCTTAACACAACATTGAAACTTGGGATTGCTATTTATAATATTCATCCACTAAAGTGTATTTTATGCAATTGAGTCCATTACTTGTATTTTTGTTCAATTAACATATTCAAATATTGTATTTTTCTCACCAATCAAATCAAACGACATTAACAATAAATTTAAAAATCAAAATATTGCATTTTTGCAATTTTAGAATTTTAAAATCTGCTAGGGATAAATGAATTGTCAATACTCTGTTGAATTTAAATTTTGCAATTTTCTTAATTGTCTCCTTTGCCTCAATGCAATTTGAAATGATTTATAGAATTCTTTCTTCAGACAAATTACTTAAGAAAAAGGAAAAGCAATGGACTCTAATAAGATGGTTCCCCACTCCCATCTAGGGATATATGCTTCACACAACTTGAAACTTGAGATTGCTATTTATAATATTCATCCACTAAAGTGTCTTTTATGCAATTGAGTCCATTACTTGTATTTTTGTTCAATTAACATATTCAAATATTTTTTTCACATATTATATTTTTCTCACCAATTAAATCAAACGACATTAACAATAAATTTAAAAATCAAAATATTTCAATTTTGCAATTTTTAGAATTTTAAAATCTGCTAGGGATAAATGAATTGTCAATACTCTGTTGAATTTAAATTTTGCAATTTTCTGAATTGTCTCCTTTGCCTCAATGCAATTTGAAATGATTTATATAATCTTCAGGCAAATTACTTAAGAAAAAGCAAAAGCAATGGACTGTAATAAGAAGGTTCTGCACTCCCATCTAGGGATATATGCTTAACACAACATTGAAACTTGGGATTGCTATTTATAATATTCATCCACTAAAGTGTATTTTATGCAATTGAGTCCATTACTTGTATTTTTGTTCAATTAACTTATTCAAATATTTATTTTTCTCACCAATCAAATCAAACGACATTAATAAAAATTTAAAAATCAAAATATTGCATTTTTGCAATTTTTGAATTTTAAAATCTGCTAGGGATAAATGAATTGTCAATACTCTGTTGAATTTAAATTTTGCAATTTTTTAAATTGTCTCCTTTGCCTCAACATAATTTGAAATGATTTATATAATTTTCAGGCAAATTACTTAAGAAAAGCAAAAGCAATGGACTGTAATAAAAAGGTTTGCACTCCCATCTAGGGATATATGCTTAACACAACATTGAAACTTGGGTTTGCTATTTATAATATTCATCCACTAAAGTGTATTTTATGCAATTGAGTCCATTACTTGTATTTTTGTTCAATTAACATATTCAAATATTATATTTTTCACATATTATATTTTTCTCACCAATTAAATCAAACGACATTAACAATAAATTTAAAAATCAAAATATTTCAATTTTTGCAATTTTTAGAATTTTAAAATCTGTTAGGGATAAATGAATTGTCAATACTCTGTTGAATTAAATTTTGCAATTTTCTGAATTGTCTCCTTTGCCTCAACGCAATTTGAAATAATTTATATAATCTTCAGGCAAATTACTTAAGAAAAAGCAAAAGCAATGGACTGTAATAAGAAGGTTCTACACTCCCATCTAGGGATATATGCTTAACACAACATTGAAACTTGGGATTGCTATTTATAATATTCATCCACTAAAGTGTATTTTATGCAATTGAGTCCATTACTTGTATTTTTGTTCAATTAACATATTCATCATTATTATATTTTCAATTAAATGACATTAACAATAAATTAAAATCAAAATATTTCAATTTTGCAATTTTTAGAATTTTAAATCTGCTAGGGATAAGTTAATTGTCAATACTCTATTGAATTTAAATTTTGCAATTTTTCTGAATTGTCTCCTTTGCCTCAACGCAATTTGAAATGATTTATATAATTTCTAGGCAAATTACTTAAGAAAAAGCAAAAGCAATGGACTCTAATAAGAAGGTCTGCACTCTCATTTAGGGATATATGCTTAACACAACATTGAAACTTGAGATTGCTATTTATAATATTCATCCACTAAAGTGTATTTTATGCAATTGAGTCCATTACTTGTATTTTTGTTCAATTAACATATTCAAATATTGTATTTTTCTCACCAATCAAATCAAACGACATTAACAATAAATTTAAAAATCAAAATATTGCATTTTTGCAATTTTTAGAATTTTAAAATCTGCTAGGGATAAATGAATTGTCAATACTTCTGTTGAATTAAATTTTTCAATTTTCTAATTTGTCTCCTTTGCCTCAACGCAATTTGAAATGATTTATATAATCTTCAGGCAAATTACTTAAGAAAAAGCAAAAGCAATGGACTGTAATAAGAAGGTTCTGCACTCCCATCTAGGGATATATGCTTAACACAACATTGAAACTTGGGATTGCTATTTATAATATTCATCCACTAAAGTGTATTTTATGCAATTGAGTCCATTACTTGTATTTTTTGTTCAATTAAAGATATTCAAAATATGTATTTTTCTCACCAATCAAATCAAACGACATTAACAATAAATTAAAAATCAAAATATTGCATTTTTGCAATTTTTTGAATTTAAAATCTGCTAGGGATAAATGAATTGTCAATACTCTGTTGAATTTAAATTTTGCAATTTTCTGAATTGTCTCCTTTGCCTCAACGCAATTTGAAATGATTTATATAATTTTCAGGCAAATTACTTAAGAAAAAGCAAAAACAATGGACTGTAATAAGAAGGTTCTGCACTCCCATCTAGGATATATGCTTAACACAACATTGAAACTGGGATTGCTATTTATAATATTCATCCACTAAAGTGTATTTTATGCAATTGAGTCCATTACTTGTATTTTTGTTCAATTAACATATTCAAATATTGTTTTTCTCACCAATTAAATCAAACGACATTAACAATATTTAAAAATCAAATATTGCATTTTTGCAATTTTTAAAATTTTAAAATCTGCTAGGAATAAATGAATTGTCAATACTCTGTTGAATTTAAATTTTGCAATTTTCTAAATTGTCTCCTTTGCCTCAATGCAATTTGAAATGATTTATATAATCTTCAGGCAAATTACTTAAGAAAAACAAAAAGCAATGAACTGTAATAAGAAGGTTCTGCACTCCATCTAGGGATATATGCTTAACACAACATTGAAACTTGAGATTGCTATTTATAATATTCATCCACTAAAGTGTATTTTATGCAATTGAGTCCATTACTTGTATTTTGTTCAATTAACATATTCAAATATTATATTTTTTCTCACCAATTAAATCAAACGACATTAACAATAAATTTAAAAATCAAAATATTGCAATTTTGCAATTTTTAGAATTTTAAAATCTGCTAGGGATAAATGAATTGTCAATAATCTGTTGAATTTAAATTTTGCAATTTTCTTAATTGTCTCCTTTGCCTTAAATGCAATTTGAAATGATTTATATAATTCTTGTCAGGCAAATTACTTAAGAAAAAGGAAAAGCAATGGACTAAAAGATGGTTCCCACTCCCATCTAGGGATATATGCTTAACACAACATTGAAACTTGAGATTGCTATTTATAATATTCATCCACTAAAGTGTCTTTTTATGCAATTGAGTCCATTACTTGTATTTTTGTTCAATTAACATATTCAAATATTATATTTTTCACATATTATATTTTTCTCACCAATTAAATCAAACGACATTAACAATAAATTTAAAAATCAAAATATTGCAATTTTGCAATTTTTAGAATTTTAAAATCTCTAGGGATAAATGAATTGTCAATACTCTGTTGAATTTAAATTTTGCAATTTTCTGAATTGTCTCCTTTGCCTCAATGCAATTTGAAATGATTTATATAATCTTCAAGGCAAATTACTTAAGAAAAAGCAAAAGCAATGGACTGTAATAAGAAGGTTCTGCACTCCCATCTAAGGATATATGCTTCACACAACATTGAAACTTGGGATTGCTATTTATAATATTCATCCACTAAAGTGTATTTTATGCAATTGAGTCCATTACTTGTATTTTTGTTCAATTAACATATTCAAATATTATATTTTTCTCATATTATATTTTTCTCACCAATTAAATCAACGACATTAATTTAATTTAAAAATCAAAATATTTCAATTTTGCAATTTTTGAATTTTAAAATCTGCTAGGGATAAATGAATTGTCAATACTCTGTTGAATTTAATTTTTGCAATTTTCGAATTGTCTCCTTTGCCTCAACGCAATTTGAAATGATTTATATAATTTCAGGCAAATTACTTAAGAAAAAAGAAAAACAATGGACTGTAATAAGAAGGTTCTGCACTCCCATCTAGGGATATATGCTTAACACAACATTGAAACTTGGGATTGCTATTTATAATATTCATCCACTAAAGTGTATTTTATGCAATTGAGTCCATTACTTGTATTTTTGTTCAATTAACATATTCAAATATTATATTTTTCACATATTATATTTTTCTCCCAATTAAATCAAAATGACATTAACATAAATTTAAAAATCAAAATATTTCAATTTTGCAATTTTTAGAATTTTAAAATCTACTAGGGATAAATGAATTGTCAATACTCTGTTGAATTTAAATTTTGCAATTTTCTGAATTGTCTCCTTTGCCTCAACGCAATTTGAAATGATTTATATAATCTTCAGGCAAATTACTTAAGAAAAAGCAAAAGCAATGGACTGTAATAAGAAGGTTCTGCACTCCCATCTAGGGATATATGCTTAACACAACATTGAAACTTGGGATTGCTATTTATAATATTCATCCACTAAAGTGTATTTTATGCAATTGAGTCCATTACTTGTATTTTTGTTCAATTAAGATATTCAAATATTGTATTTTTCTCACCAATCAAATCAAACGACATTAACAATAAATTTAAAAATCAAAATATTGCATTTTTGCAATTTTTAGAATTTTAAAATCTGCTAGGGATAAATGAATTGTCAATACTCTGTTGAATTTAAATTTTGCAATTTTCTGAATTGTCTCCTTTGCCTCAATGCAATTTGAAATGATTTATATAATCTTTCAGAGCAAATTACTTAAGAAAAAGCAAAAGCAATGGACTGTAATAAAAGGTTCTGCACTCCCATCTAGGGATATATGCTTAACACAACATTGAAACTTGAGATTGCTATTTATAATATTCATCCACTAAAGTGTATTTTATGCAATTGAGTCCATTACTTGTATTTTTGTTCAATTAACATATTCATATTATTTTTCACATATTATATTTTTCTCACCAATTAAATCAAACGACATTAACAATAAATTTAAAAATCAAAATATTTCATTTTGCAATTTTTAGAATTTTAAATCTGCTAGGGATAAATGAATTGTCAATACTCTGTTGAATTTAAATTTTGCAATTTTCTAAATTGTCTCCTTTGCCTCAACGCAATTTGAAATGATTTATATAATCTTCAGGCAAATTACTTAAGAAAAACAAAAGCAATGGACTGTAATAAGAAGGTTCTGCACTCCCATCTAGGGATATATGCTTAACACAACATTGAAACTTGGGATTGCTATTTATAATATTCATCCACTAAAGTGTATTTTATGCAATTGAGTCCATTACTTGTATTTTTGTTCAATTAACATATTCAAATATTGTATTTTTCTCACCAATCAAATCAAACGACATTAACAAAAATTTAAAAATCAAAATATTGCATTTTTGCAATTTTTAGAATTTTAAAATCTGCTAGGGATAAATGAATTGTCAATACTCTGTTGAATTTAAATTTTGCAATTTTCTAAATTGTCTCCTTTGCCTCAATGCAATTTGAAATGATTTATATAATCTTCAGACAAATTACTTAAGAAAAGCAAAAGCAATGGACTGTAATAAGAAGGTTCTGCACTCCCATCTAGGGATATATGCTTAACACAACATTGAAACTTGGGATTGCTATTTATAATATTCATCCACTAAAGTGTATTTTATGCAATTGAGTCCATTACTTGTATTTTTGTTCAATTAACATATTCAAATATTATATTTTTCACATATTATATTTTTCTCACAATTAAATCAAACGACATTAACAATAAATTTAAAAATCAAAATATTTCAATTTTGCAATTTTTAGAATTTTAAAATCTGCTAGGGATAAATGAATTGTCAATACTCTGTTGAATTTAAATTTTGCAATTTTCTAAATTGTCTCCTTTGCCTCAACGCAATTTGAAATGATTTATATAATCTTCAGGCAAATTACTTAAGAAAAAGCAAAAGCAATGGACTGTAATAAGAAGGTTCTGCACTCCCATCTAGGGATATATGCTTAACACAACATTGAAACTTGGATTGCTATTTATAATATTCATCCACTAAAGTGTATTTTATGCAATTGAGTCCATTACTTGTATTTTGTTCAATTAACATATTCAAATATTGTATTTTTCTCACCAATCAAATCAAACGACATTAACAACAAATTTAAAAATCAAAATATTGCAATTTTGCAATTTTTAGAATTTTAAAATCTGCTAGGGATAAATAAATTGTCAATAATCTGTTGAATTTAAATTTTGCAATTTTCTTAATTGTCTCCTTTGCCTCAATGCAATTTGAAATGATTTATAGAATATTTCTTCAGACAAATTACTTAAGAAAAAGGAAAAGCAATGGACTCTAATAAGATGGTTCCCCACTCCCATCTAGGGATATATGCTTCACACAACCTTGAAACTTGAGATTGCTATTTATAATATTCATCCACTAAAGTGTCTTTTATGCAATTGAGTCCATTACTTGTATTTTTGTTCAATTAACATATTCAAATATTATATTTCACATATTATATTTTTCTCACCAATTAAATCAAACGACATTAACAATAAATTTAAAAATCAAAATATTTCAATTTTGCAATTTTTAGAATTTTAAAATCTGCTAGGGATAAATGAATTGTCAATACTCTGTTGAATTTAAATTTTGCAATTTTTTGAATTGTCTCCTTTGCCTCAACGCAATTTGAAATGATTTATATAATCTTCAGGCAAATTACTTAAGAAAAAGCAAAAGCAATGGACTGTAATAAGAAGGTTCTGCACTCCATCTAGGGATATATGCTTAACACAACATTGAAACTTGGGATTGCTATTTATAATATTCATCCACTAAAGTGTATTTTATGCAATTGAGTCCATTACTTGTATTTTTGTTCAATTAACATATTCAAATATTGTATTTTTCTCACCAATCAAATCAAACGACATTAACAATAAATTTAAAAATCAAAATATTGCATTTTTGCAATTTTTAGAATTTTAAAATCTGCTAGGGATAAATGAATTGTCAATACTCTGTTGAATTTAAATTTTGCAATTTTCTAAATTGTCTCCTTTGCCTCAACGCAATTTGAAATGATTTATATAATTTTCAGGCAAATTACTTAAGAAAAAGCAAAAGCAATGGACTGTAATAAGAAGGTTCTGCACTCCATCTAGGGATATATGCTTAACACAACATTGAAACTTGGGATTGCTATTTATAATATTCATCCACTAAAGTGTATTTTATGCAATTGAGTCCATTACTTGTATTTTTGTTCAATTAACATATTCAAATATTATATTTTTCTCACCAATCAAATCAAACGACATTAACAATAAATTAAAAATCAAAATATTGCAATTTTGCAATTTTTAGAATTTTAAAATCTGCTAGGGATAAATGAATTGTCAATACTCTGTTGAATTTAAATTTTGCAATTTTCTGAATTGTCTCCTTTGCCTCAATGCAATTTGAAATGATTTATATAATCTTCAGGCAAATTACTTAAGAAAAAGCAAAAGCAATGGACTGTAATAAGAAGGTTCTGCACTCCATCTAGGGATATATGCTTAACACAACATTGAAACTTGGATTGCTATTTATAATATTCATCCACTAAAGTGTATTTTATGCAATTGAGTCCATTACTTGTATTTTTGTTCAATTAACTTATTCAAATATTGTATTTTTCTCACCAATCAAATCAAACGACATTAACAATAAATTTAAAAATCAAAATATTCATTTTGCAATTTTAGAATTTTAAAATTGCTAGGGATAAATGAATTGTCAATACTCTGTTGAATTTAAATTTTGCAATTTTCTGAATTGTCTCCTTTGCCTCAATGCAATTTGAAATGATTTATATAATTTTCAGGCAAATTACTTAAGAAAAAGCAAAAGCAATGGACTATAATAAGAAGGTTCTGCACTCCCATCTAGGGATATATGCTTAACACAACATTGAAACTTGGGATTGCTATTTATAATATTCATCCACTAAAGTGTATTTTATGCAATTGAGTCCATTACTTGTATTTTTGTTCAATTAACATATTCAAATATTATATTTTTCTCACCAATAAAATCAAACGACATTAACAATAAATTTAAAAATCAAAATATTGCATTTTTGCAATTTTTAGAATTTTAAAATCTGCTTAGGGATAAATGAATTGTCAATACTCTGTTGAATTTAAATTTTGCAATTTTTTGAATTGTCTCCTTTGCCTCAACGCAATTTGAAATGATTTATATAATTTTCAGGCAAATTACTTAAGAAAAAGCAAAAGCAATGGACTGTAATAAGAAGGTTCTGCACTCCCATCTAGGATATATGCTTAACACAACATTGAAACTTGGGATTGCTATTTATAATATTCATCCACTAAAGTGTATTTTATGCAATTGAGTCCATTACTTGTATTTTTGTTCAATTAACTATTCAAATATTATATTTTTCTCACCAATCAAATCAAACGACATTAACAAAAATTTAAAAATCAAAATATTGCATTTTTGCAATTTTTAGAATTTTAAAATCTGCTAGGATAAATAAATTGTCAATACTCTGTTGAATTTAAATTTTGCAATTTTCTTAATTGTCTCCTTTGCCTCAATGCAATTTGAAATGATTTATAGAATTCTTGTCTTCAAACAAATTACTTAAGAAAAAGGAAAAGCAATGGACTCTAATAAGATGGTTCCCACTCCCATCTAGGGATATATGCTTCACACAACCTTGAAACTTGAGATTGCTATTTATAATATTCATCCACTAAAGTGTATTTTATGCAATTGAGTCCATTACTTGTATTTTTGTTCAATTAACATATTCAAATATTATATTTTTCAATATTATATTTTTCTCACCAATTAAATCAAACGACATTAACAATAAATTTAAAAATCAAAATATTTCAATTTTGCAATTTTTAGAATTTTAAAATCTGCTAGGGATAAATGAATTGTCAATACTCTGTTGAATTTAATTTTGCAATTTTTTGAATTGTCTCCTTTGCCTCAACGCAATTTGAAATGATTTATATAATTTTCAGGCAAATTACTTAAGAAAAAGCAAAAGCAATGGACTGTAATAAGAAGTTCTGCACTCCCATCTAAGGATATATGCTTAACACAACATTGAAACTTGGGATTGCTATTTATAATATTCATCCACTAAAGTGTATTTTATGCAATTGAGTCCATTACTTGTATTTTTGTTCAATTAACATATTCAAATATTGTATTTTTCTCACCAATCAAATCAAATGACATTAACAATAAATTTAAAAATCAAAATATTTCATTTTTGCAATTTTTAGAATTTTAAAATCTGCTAGGGATAAATGAATTGTCAATACTCTGTTGAATTTAAATTTTGCAATTTTCTTAATTGTCTCCTTTGCCTCAATGCAATTTGAAATGATTTATATAATCTTCAGACAAATTACTTAAGAAAAAGGAAAAGCAATGGACTGTAATAAGAAGGTTCTGCACTCCCATCTAGGGATATATGCTTCACACACATTGAAACTTGGGATTGCTATTTATAATATTCATCCACTAAAGTGTATTTTATGCAATTGAGTCCATTACTTGTATTTTTGTTCAATTAACATATTCAAATATTATATTTTCACATATTATATTTTCTCACCAATTAAATCAAACGACATTAACAATAAATTTAAAAATCAAAATATTTCAATTTTGCAATTTTTAGAATTTTAAAATCTGCTAGGGATAAATGAATTGTCAATACTCTGTTGAATTTAAATTTTGCAATTTTCTGAATTGTCTCCTTTGCCTCAACGCAATTTGAAATGATTTATATAATCTTCAGGCAAATTACTTAAGAAAAAGCAAAAGCAATGGACTGTAATAAGAAGGTTCTGCACTCCCATCTAGGGATATATGCTTAACACAACATTGAAACTTGGGATTGCTATTTATAATATTCATCCACTAAAGTGTATTTTATGCAATTGAGTCCATTACTTGTATTTTTGTTCAATTAACATATTCAAATATTGTATTTTTCTCACCAATCAAATCAAACGACATTAACAATAAATTTAAAAATCAAAATATTTCATTTTTGCAATTTTTAGAATTTTAAAATCTGCTAGGGATAAATGAATTGTCAATACTCTGTTGAATTTAAATTTTGCAATTTTCTGAATTGTCTCCTTTGCCTCAACGCAATTTGAAATGATTTATATAATCTTCAGGCAAATTACTTAAGAAAAAGCAAAAGCAATGGACTGTAATAAGAAGGTTCTGCACTCCCATCTAGGGATATATGCTTAACACAACATTGAAACTTGGGATTGCTATTTATAATATTCATCCACTAAAGTGTATTTTATGCAATTGAGTCCATTACTTGTATTTTTGTTCAATTAACATATTCAAATATTGTATTTTTCTCACCAATCAAATCAAACGACATTAACAATAAATTTAAAAATCAAAATATTGCATTTTTGCAATTTTTAGAATTTTAAAATCTGCTAGGGATAAATGAATTGTCAATACTCTGTTGAATTTAAATTTTGCAATTTTTCTAATTGTCTCCTTTGCCTCAATGCAATTTGAAATGATTTATATAATCTTCAGGCAAATTACTTAAGAAAAAGCAAAAGCAATGGACTGTAATAAGATGGTTCTGCACTCCCATCTAGGGATATATGCTTAACACAACATTGAAACTTGAGATTGCTATTTATAATATTCATCCACTAAAGTGTATTTTATGCAATTGAGTCCATTACTTGTATTTTTGTTCAATTAACATATTCAAATATTGTATTTTTCTCACCAATCAAATCAAACGACATTAACAATAAATTTAAAAATCAAAATATTTCAATTTTGCAATTTTAGAATTTTAAAATCTGCTAGGGATAAATGAATTGTCAATACTCTGTTGAATTTAAATTTTGCAATTTTCTAAATTGTCTCCTTTGCCTCAATGCAATTTGAAATGATTTATATAATTTTCAGGCAAATTACTTAAGAAAAAAAAAAGCAATGGACTGTAATAAGAAAGTTCTGCACTCCCATCTAGGGATATATGCTTAACACAACATTGAAACTTGGGATTGCTATTTATAATATTCATCCACTAAAGTGTATTTTATGCAATTGAGTCCATTACTTGTATTTTTGTTCAATTAACTTATTCAAATATTGTATTTTTCTCACCAATCAAATCAAACGACATTAACAATAAATTTAAAATCAAAATATTGCATTTTTGCAATTTTTTAGAATTTAAAATCTGCTAGGGATAAATAATTGTCAATAATCTGTTGAATTTAAATTTTAATTTTCTTAATTGTCTCCTTGCCTCAATGCAATTTGAAATGATTTATAGAATTCTTGTCTTCAGACAAATTACTTAAGAAAAAGGAAAAGCAATGGACTCTAATAAGATGGTTCCGCACTCCCATCTAGGGATATATGCTTCACACAACATTGAAACTTGAGATTGCTATTTATAATATTCATCCACTAAAGTGTCTTTTATGCAATTGAGTCCATTACTTGTATTTTTGTTCAATTAACATATTCAAATATTATATTTTTCACATATTATATTTTTCTCACCAATTAAATCAAACGACATTAACAATAAATTTAAAAATCAAAATATTTCATTTTGCAATTTTTAGAATTTTAAAATCTGCTAGGGATAAATGAATTGTCAATACTCTGTTGAATTTAAATTTTGCAATTTTCTGAATTGTCTCCTTTGCCTCAACGCAATTTGAAATGATTTATATAATCTTCTAGACAAATTACTTAAGAAAAAGCAAAAGCAATGGACTGTAATAAGAAGGTTCTGCACTCCCATCTAGGGATATATGCTTAACACAACATTGAAACTTGGATTGCTATTTATAATATTCATCCACTAAAGTGTATTTTATGCAATTGAGTCCATTACTTGTATTTTTGTTCAATTAACATATTCAAATATTGTTTTTCTCACCAATCAAATCAAACGACATTAACAATAAATTTAAAAATCAAAATATTGCATTTTTGCAATTTTTAGAATTTTAAAATCTGCTAGGGATAAATGAATTGTCAATACTCTGTTGAATTTAAATTTTGCAATTTTCTGAATTGTCTCCTTTGCCTCAATGCAATTTGAAATGATTTATATAATCTTCAGGCAAATTACTTAAGAAAAAGCAAAAGCAATGGACTGTAATAAGAAGGTTCTGCACTCCCATCTAGGGATATATGCTTAACACAACATTGAAACTTGGGATTGCTATTTATAATATTCATCCACTAAAGTGTATTTTATGCAATTGAGTCCATTACTTGTATTTTTGTTCAATTAACATATTCAAATATTGTATTTTTCTCACCAATCAAATCAAACGACATTAACAATAAATTTAAAAATCAAAATATTGCATTTTTGCAATTTTTAGAATTTTAAAATCTGCTAGGGATAAATGAATTGTCAATACTCTGTTGAATTTAAATTTTGCAATTTTCTGAATTGTCTCCTTTGCCTCAACGCAATTTGAAATGATTTATATAATCTTTCAGGCAAATTACTTAAGAAAAAGCAAAAGCAATGGACTATAATAAGAAGGTTCTGCACTCCCATCTAGGGATATATGCTTAACACAACATTGAAACTTGGGATTGCTATTTATAATATTCATCCACTAAAGTGTATTTTATGCAATTGAGTCCATTACTTGTATTTTTGTTCAATTAACTTATTCAAATATTGTATTTTTCTCACCAATCAAATCAAACGACATTAACAATAAATTTAAAAATCAAAATATTGCATTTTTGCAATTTTTAGAATTTTAAAATCTGCTAGGGATAAATGAATTGTCAATAATCTGTTGAATTTAAATTTTGCAATTTTCTTAATTGTCTCCTTTGCCTCAATGCAATTTGAAATGATTTATAGAATTCTTGTCTTCAGACAAATTACTTAAGAAAAAGAAAAGCAATGGACTCTAATAAGATGGTTTCCCACTCCCATCTAGGGATATATGCTTCACACAACATTGAAACTTGAGATTGCTATTTATAATATTCATCCACTAAAGTGTATTTTATGCAATTGAGTCCATTACTTGTATTTTTGTTCAATTAACATATTCAAATATTATATTTTTCACATATTATATTTTTCTCACCAATTAAATCAAACGACATTAACAATAAATTTAAAAATCAAAATATTTCATTTTGCAATTTTTAGAATTTTAAAATCTGCTAGGGATAAATGAATTGTCAATACTCTGTTGAATTTAAATTTTGCAATTTTCTGAATTGTCTCCTTTGCCTCAACGCAATTTGAAATGATTTATATAATTTTCAGGCAAATTACTTAAGAAAAAGCAAAAGCAATGGACTGTAATAAGAAGGTTCTGCACTCCATCTAGGGATATATGCTTAACACAACATTGAAACTTGGATTGCTATTTATAATATTCATCCACTAAAGTGTATTTTATGCAATTGAGTCCATTACTTGTATTTTTGTTCAATTAACTTATTCAAATATTGTATTTTTCTCACCAATCAAATCAAACGACATTAACAACAAATTTAAAAATCAAAATATTGCATTTTTGCAATTTTTAGAATTTTAAAATCTGCTAGGATAAATAAATTGTCAATAATCTGTTGAATTTAATTTTTGCAATTTTCTTAATTGTCTCCTTTGCCTCAATGCAATTTGAAATGATTTATAGAATTCTTGTCTTCAGACAAATTACTTAAGAAAAAGGAAAAGCAATGGACTCTAATAAGATGGTTCCCCACTCCCATCTAGGGATATATGCTTTACACAACCTGAAACTTGAGATTGCTATTTATAATATTCATCACTAAAGTGTCTTTTATGCAATTAGAGTCCATTACTTGTATTTTTGTTCAAATTAACATATTCAAATATTATATTTTTCTCACCAATTAAATCAAACGACATTAACACACAATTTAAAAATCAAAATATTGCATTTTGCAATTTTTAGAATTTTAAAATCTGCTAGGGATAAATGAATTGTCAATAACTNAATTCGTCCATTAAAGTGTATTTTTATGCAGATTGGTCCATTACTTGTATTTTTGTTCAATTAACTTATTCAAAAATTGTATTTTTCTCACCAATCTAATCAAACGACATTAACAACAAATTTAAAAATCAAAATATTGCATTTTTGCAATTTATAGAATTTTACAATCTACTAGGGATAAAGAAATTGTTAATAATCTGTAAAATTTAAATTTTGCAATTTTCTAAATTGTCTCCTTTGCCTCAACAAAATTTGAAATGATTTATATAATCTTCAGGCAAATTACTTAAGAAAAAGCAAAAACAATGGACTATAATATGAAGGTTCTGCACTCCCATCTAGTGATATATACTTAACACAACATTGAAACTTGGGTTTTCTATTTATAATATTCATTCACTAAATTGTATTTTATGCAATTAAGTCCATTACTTGTATTTTTGTACAATTAACATATTCAAATATTATATTTTTCACATATTATATTTTTTTCACCAATTAAATCAAATGACATTAATAATAGATTTAAAAATCAAAATATTTCAATTTTGCAATTTTTGGAATTTTCAACTCTGCTAGGGATAAATGATTTGTCAATACTCTATTGAATTTAAATTTTGCAATAGTCTGAATTGTCTCCTTTGCCTCACCACAACTTGAAACGATTTATATAATTTTCAAGCAAATTACTTAAGAAAAAGAAAAAGCAATGGACTGTAATAAGAAGGTTCTGCACTCCCATCTAGGAATATATGCTTAACACAACATTGAAGCTTAGGATTGCTATTTATAATATTCATCCATTAAAGTGTATTTTATGCAATTGGGTCCATTACTTGTATTTTTGTTCAATTAACTTATTCAAAAATTGTATTTTTCTCACCAATCTAATCAAACGACATTAACAACAAATTTAAAAATCAAAATATTGCATTTTTGCAATTTATAGAATTTTACAATCTACTAGGGATAAAGAAATTGTTAATAATCTGTAGAATTTAAATTTTGCAATTTTCTAAATTGTCTCCTTTGCCTCAACAAAATTTGAAATGATTTATATAATCTTCAGGCAAATTACTTAAGAAAAAGCAAAAACAATGGACTATAATATGAAGGTTCTGCAGTCCCATCTAGTGATATATACTTAACACAACATTGAAACTTGGGTTTGCTATTTATAATATTCATCCACTAAATTGTATTTTATGCAATTAAGTCCATTACTTGTATTTTTGTACAATTAACATATTCAAATATTATGTTTTTCACATATTATATTTTTTTCACCAATTAAATCAAACGACATTAATAATAGATTTAAAAATCAAAATATTTCAATTTTGCAATTTTTGGAATTTTCAACTCTGCTAGGGATAAATGATTTGTCAATACTCTATTGAATTTAAATTTTGCAATTGTCTGAATTGTCTCCTTTGCCTCACCACAACTTGAAAGGATTTATATAATTTTCAGGCAAATTACTTAAGAAAAAGCAAAAGCAATGGACTGTAATAAGAAGGTTCTGCACTCCCATCTAGGGATATATGCTTAACACAACATTGAAACTTAGGATTGCTATTTATAATATTCGTCCATTAAAGTGCATTTTATGCAATTGAGTCCATTACTTGTATTTTTGTTCAATTAACTTATTCAAAAATTGTATTTTTCTCACCAATCAAATCAAATGACACTAACAACAAATTTCAAATTCAAAATATTACATTTTTACAATTTTTAGAATTTTAAAATCTGCTAGGGATAATTAAATTGTCCATAATCTATTGAATTTAAATTTTGTAATCTTCTTAATCGTCTCCTGTGCCTCCATGCAATTTGAAATGATTTATAGAATTCCTATCTTCAAAAAAATTACATAAGAAAAAGGAAAAGCAATAGACTCTAATAAGATAGTTATGCACTCCCATATAGGGATATATACTTTACACAACATTGAAAATCAGGTTTGCTATTTATAATATTCATCCACTAAAGTATGTTTTATGCAATTGAGTCCATTATTTGTATTTTTTCCAATTAACATATTCAAATATTATATTTTTTACATATTATATTTTTCTCAGCAATTAAATCAAATGACATTAACAATAAAATTAAAAATCAAAATATTTCAATATTTCAATTTTTCAAATTTTAAAATCTGGTAGGAATAAATGAATTGTCTATACTATGTTGAATTTATATTTTGCAATTTTTTAAATTGTCTCCTTTGCCTCAACGCAATTTGAAATGATTTATATAATTTTCAGGCAAATTACTTAAGGAAAAGCAAAAGAAATGAACTGTAATAAGAAGGTTCTACACTTCCATCTAGGCATATATGCTTAACACAACATTGAAACTTGTGATTGCTATTTATAATATTCATCCACTAAAGTGTATTTTATGCAATTGAGTCCATTACTTGTATTTTTGTTCAATTAACCGATTCAAATATTTTATTTTTCTCACTAATCAAATCAAACAATATTAACAACAAATTTAAAAATCAAAATATTGCATTTTTGCAATTTTTAGAATTTTAAAATCTATTAAGGATAAAAAAATTGTCAATAATCTCTTGAATTTAAATTTGCAATTTTTTTAATTCTCTCCTCTGCCTCAATGCAATTTGAAATGATTTATAGAATTCCTATTTTCAGACAAATTACTTAAGAAAAAGGAATAGCAATGGACTCTAATAAGATGGTTTCGCACTCCCATCTAGGGATATATGCTTCGCACAACCTTGAAACTTGAGTTCGCTATTTGTAATATTCATCCGCTAAAGTGTCTTTTACGCAATTGAGTCCGTAACTTGTATTTTTGCTCAATTAACATATTCAAATATTATATTTTTCACACATTATATTTTTCTCACCATTTAAATCAAACGACATTAATAATAAATATAAAAATCAAAATATTTCAATTTTGTAATTTTGAATTTTAAAATCTGTTAAGGATAACTGAATTGTCAATAGTCCGTTGAATTTAAATTTTGAAATTTTCTGAATTGTGTCCTTTGCCTTAACGTAATTAAATTAAATGACATTAACATTAAATTTAAAAATCAAAATATTTCAATTTTACAATTTTTTGAATTTTAAAATCTGGTAGGGATAAATTAATTGTCAATACTCTGTTGAATTTACATTTTGCAATTTTCTGAATTGTCTCCTTTGCCTCAATGCAATTTGAAATGATTTATATAATTTTCAGAGAAATTACATAAGAAAAAGCAAAGGCAATGGACTGTAATAAGAAGGTTCTCCACTCCCATCTAGGGATATATGCTTAACACAACATCGAAACTTGGGATTACTATTTATAATATTCATCCACCAAAGTGTATTTTATGCAATTGAGTCCCTCACTTGTATTTTGGTTCAATTAGATTATTCAAATATTGTATTTTTCTCACCCATCAAATCAAACGACATTCACAACAAATTTGAAAATCAAAATATTGTATTTTTGCAATTTTTAAAATTTTTAAATCTGCTAAGGATAAATAAATTCTTAATAATCTGTTGAATTTAAATTTTGCAATTTTCTTAATTCTCTCCTGTGCCTCAATGGAATTTGAAATGATTTATAGAATTCCTGTTTTCAGACAAATTACTTAAGGAAAAGGAAAAGCAATGGATTCTAATAAGATGGTTCCGCACTCCCATTTAGAGATATATGCTTCACACAACATTGAAACTTGGGATTGCTATTTATAATATTCATCCACTAAAGTGTATTTTCTGCAATTGAGGCCATTACTTGTATCTTTTTTCAATTAACTTATTCAAATATTGTATTTTTCTTACCAATTAAATCAAACGACATTAACAACAAATTTAAAAATAAAAAATTGCATTTTTGCAATTTTTAGAATTTTAAAATCTGCTAGGGATAAAGAAATTGTCAATACTCTATTGAATTTAAATTTTGCAATTTTCTTAATTCTCTCCTTTGCCTCAATGCAATTTGAAATGTTTTATAGAATTCCTGTTTTCAAACAAATTACTTAAGAAAAAGGAAAAGTAATGGACTTTAATAAGATGGTTCTGTACTCACATCTAGGGATATATGCCTCACACAACCTTGAAACTTGAGTTTGTTATTTATAATATTCATCCACTAAAGTATGTTTTATGCAATTGAGTCCATAACTTGTATTTTTGTTCAATTGACATATTCACACATTATATTTTTCACATATTATATTTTTCCCACCAAGTAAATCAAATGACATTAACAATAAATTTAACAATCAAAATATTTCAATTTTGCAATTTTTCAAATTTTAAAATCTACTAGGGATAAGTGAATTGTGAATACTCTGTTCAATTTAAATTTTTCAATTTTCTAAATTGTCTCCTTTGCCTCATTGCAATTTGAAATAATTTATATAATCTTCAACCAAATTGCTTAAGAAAAAGCAAAAGTAATGAACTGTAATAAGAAGGTTCTGCACTCCCATCTAGGGATATATGCTTAACACAACATTGAAATTTGGGATTATTATTTATAATATTCTTCCACCAAAGTGTATTTTATGGAATTGAGTCCATCACTTGTTTTTTTGTTCAATTAACTTATTTAAATATTGTATTTTTCTCACCAATCAAATCAAACAACATTAACAACAAATTTAAAAATCAAAAAATTGCATTTTTGCAATTTTTAGAATTTGAAAATCTGCTAGGGATAAAGAAATTGTCAATAATCTGTTGAATTTAAATTTTGCAATTTTCTTAATTCTCTCCTTTGCCTCAATGCAATTTGAAATGATTTAGAAAATTCCTGTTTTTAGACAAATTACTTAAGAAAAAGGAAAAGTAATGGACTCTAATAAGATGGTTCCGCACTCCCATCTAGGGATATATGCTTCACACAACCTTGAAACTTGAGTTTGCTATTTATAATATTCATTCACTAAAGTGTGTTTTATGCAATTGAGTCCATTACTTGTATTTTTGTTCAATTAACATATTCAAATATTATATTTTTCACATATTATATTTTTCTCAAAAATTAAATCAAACAACGTTAACATTAAATTGAAAAATCAAAATATTTCAATTTTGCAATTTTTTGAATTTTAAAATCTGGTAGGGATAAATGAATTGTCAATACTCTGTTGAATTTAAATTTTGCACTTTTCTAAATTCTCTGCTTTGCATCAATGCAATTAGAAATTATTTATATAATCTTCAGGCAAATTACTTAAGAAAAAGCAAAAGCAACGGACTGTAATAAGAAGGTTCTGCACCCCCATCCAGGGATATATGCTTAACACAACATTGAAACTTGGGATTGATATTTATAATATTCATCCACTAAAGTATATTTTATGTAATTGAGTCCATTACTTGTATTTTTGTTCAATTAACTTATTCAAATATTGTATTTTTCTCACCAATCAAATCAAATGACACTAACAACAAATTTCAAAATTAAAATATTGCATTTTTGCAATTTTTAGAATTTTAAAATCTACTAGGGGCAAATAAATTGTCCATAATTTGTGAAAATTAAATTTTGCAATTTTCTCAATTGTCTCTTTTGTCTCAATGCAATTTTAAATGATTTATAGAATTCTTGTCTTCAGACAAGTTACCTAAGAAAAAGGAAAAGCAATGGATTCTAATATAATGGTTCCCCACTCCCATCAAGGGATATATGCTTCACACAACCTCGAAACTTGAGATTGTTATTTATAATATTCATCTACTAAAGTGTCTTTTATGCAATTGAGTCCATTACATGTATTTTTGTTCAATTAACATATTCAAATATTATATTTTTCTCACCAATTAAATCAAATGACATTAACAATAAATTTAAAAATCAAAATATTTCAATTTGGCAATTTTTCGAATTTTAAAATCTTGTATGGATAAATCAATTGTCAATACTCTGTTGAATTTAAATTTTGCAATCTTCTGAATTGTCTCCTTTGCCTTAATGCAATTTGAAATGATTTATATAATTTTTAGGCAAATTATTTAAGGAAAAGCAAAAGTAATGGACTGTAATAAGAAGATTCTGTACTCCCATCTATGGATATATGCTTAACACAACAATGAAACTTGGGATTGTTATTTATAATATTCATCCACTAAAGTGTCTTTTATGCAATTGAGTCCATTACTTGTATTTTTGTTCAATTAACATATTCAGATATTATATCTTTCACATATTATATTTTTCTCACCAATTAAATCAAATGACTTTTTCAATAAATATAAAAATCAAAATATTTCAATTTCGCAATTTTTAGAATTTTAAAATCTGTTAGGAATAAATCAATTGTCAATACTCTGTTGAATTTAAATTTTGCAATTCTCTTAATTATGTCCTTTGCCTTAATGCAATTTGAAATGATTTATAGAATTCTTGTCTTCAGACAAATTACTTAAGAAAAAGGAAAAGCAATGGTCCCTAATAAGATGTTCCCCACTCCCATCTAAGGATATATGCTTCACACAACCTTGAAACTTGAGACTACTATTTATAATAATCATCCACTTAATTGTATTTTATGCAATTGAGTCCATTACATGTGTTTTTGTTCAATTAACATATTCAAATATTGTATTTTTTTCACCAATCAAATCAAACAACATTAACAATAACTTTAAAAATCAAAATATCTCATTTTTGCAATTTTTAGAATTTTAAAATCTACTAGGGAGAAATGAATTGTCTAAACTCTGTTGAATTTAACTTTTCCAATTTTTTGAATTGTCTCCTTTTCTGAATACAATTTGAAATGATTTATAAAATCTTCAAGCAAATTACTTGAGAAAAAGCAAAAGTAATGGATTATAATAAGAAAGTTATGCACTCTCATTTAGGGATTTATGCTTAAGACAACGTTGAAACTTGGGATTGCTATTTATAATATTCATTCACTAAAGTGTATTTTATGCAATTGAGTCCATTACATGTATTTTTGTTCAATTAACATATTCAAATATGATTTATAGAATTTTTGTCTTCAAACAAATTACTTAAGAAAAAGGAAAAGCAATGGTCCCTAATAAGATGGTTCCCCACTACCATCTGACGATATGTGCATCACACAACCTTGAAACTGAAGACTGGTATTTATAATAATCATCCACTTAATGGTATTTTATGGAATTGAGTCCATTACTCGTATTTTTGTTCAGTTAACATATTCAAATATTGTATTTTTCTCACCAATCAAATCAAACGACTTTAACAACAAATTTAAAAATCAAAATATTGTATTTTTGCAATTTTTAGAATTTTAAAATCTGCTAGGGATAAATAAATTGTCAATAATCTGTTGAATTTAAAATTTTCAATTTTCTTAATTGTCTCCTTTGCCTCAATGCAATTTTAAATGATTTATAGAATTCCTGTCTTCAGACAAATTACTTATCAAAAAGAAAAAGCAATGGACTCTAATAACATCATTTCGCAATCCCATCTAGGGATATATGCTTCACACAACCTTGAAACTTGAGATTGCTATTTATAATATTCATCCACTAAAGTGTCTTTTGTGCAATTATGTCCATTACTTGTATTTTTATTCAATTAACATATTCAAATATTATATTTTCACATATTATATTTTTCTCATCAATTAAATCAAACGAGATGAACATTAAATTTAAAAATCAAAATATTTCAATTTTGCATTTTTTCGAATTTTAACATCTGTTAGGGATAAATGAATTATCGATACACTGTTGAATTTAAATTTTGCAATTTTTTGAATTGTTGCCTTTGCCTCAACATAATTTGCAATGATTTATAAAATCTTTAGGCAAATTACTTAAGAAAAAGAAAAACCAATGGACTGTAATAAGAAGGTTCTGCACTCCCATCCCGGGATATATGCTTAACACAACATTGAAACTTGGGAGTGCTATTTATAATATTCATCCACGAAAGTGTATTTTATGCAATTGAGTGCATTACTTATATTTTTGTTCAATTAATTTATTCAAATATTGTATTTTTCTCACTAATCAAATCAAAATATCACATTTTTGCAATTTTTAGAATTTTAAAATCTGCTAGGGGGAAATTAATTGTCAATACTCTATTACATTAAACATTTGCAATTTTCTAAATTGCCTCCTTTGCCACAACGCAATTTGAAATAATTTATATAATCTTTAGGAAAATTACTTAAGAAAAAGCAAAAGCAATGGACTATAATAAGAAGGTTCTGCACTCCCATCTAGGGATATATGCTTAACACAACATTGAAACTTGGGATTGCTATTTATAATATTCATCCACTAAAGTGTATTTTCTACAATTGAGTCTATTACTTGTATTTTTGTTCAATTAACTTATTCAAATATTGTATTTTTCTCACCAATCAAATCAAATGACACTAACAACAAATTTTTTGCAATTTTTCAAATTTTAAAATCTGCTAGGGATAAATGAATTATCAATACTCTATTGAATTTAACTTTTGCAATTTTCTGAATTATCTCCTTTGCCTCAACGCAGTTCAAAATGATTTATATAATTTTCAGGCAAATTATTTAAGAAAAAGCAAAAGTAATGGACTGTAATAAGAAGGTTCTGCACTACCATATAGGGATATATGCTTAACACAATATTGAAACATGGGTTTGCTATTTATAATATTCAGCCACTAAAGTATGTTTTATGCAATTGAGTCCATGACTTATATTTTTGTTCAATTAACATATTCAAATATTATATTTTTCACATATTATTTTTTTCTCACCAATTAAATCAAACGACATTAACAATAAATTTAAAAATCAAAATATTTCAATTTTGCAATTTTTTGAATTTTAAAATCTGCTAGGGATAACTGAATTGTCAATACTCTTTTGAATTTAAATTTTGCAATTTTCTAAATTGTCTCCTTTGCCTCAACGCAATTTGAAATGATTTATATAATCTTCAGGCAAATTACTTAAGAAAAAGTAAAAGCAATGGACTGTAATAAGAAGGTTTTGCACTCCTATCTAGGGATATATGTTTAACTCAACATTGAAACTTGGGATTGCTAATTATAATACTCATCCACGAAAGCGTATTTTATGCAATTGAGTGCATTACTTGTGTTTTTATTCAATTAACATATTCAAATATTGTATTTTTCTCACCAATTAAATCAAACGACATTAACAACAAATTTTAAAATCAAAATATTGCATTTTTGCAATTTTTAGAATTGTCAATATGCTGTTGAATTTAACTTTTGCAATTCCCTGACTTGACTCCTTCGCCTCAATGCAATTTGAAATCATTTATATAATCTTCAAGCAAATTACTTAAGGAAAAGCAAAAGCGATCGACAATAATAAGAAGGTTCTGCATTCCCATCTAAGGATATATGCTTAACACAACATTGAAACTTGGGATTGCTATTTATAATATTCATCAACTAAAGTGTATTTTATGGAATTGAGTCCATTACTTGTATTTTTGTTCAATTAACTTATTCAAATATTCTATTTTTTTGACCAATCAAATCGAACGACATTAACAACAAATTTAAAAATCAAAATATTGCATTTTTGCAATTTTTAGAATTTTACAATCTACTAGGGATAAAGAAATTGTTAATGATTTGTAGAATTTAAATTTTGCAATTTTCTTAATTGTCTCCTTTGCCTCAATGTAATTTGAAATGATTTATAGAATTCCTTTCTTCAGACAAATTACTCAGGAAAAAGGAAAACCAATGGACTCTAAAAAGATGGTTCCCCACTCTCATTTAGGGATATATGCTTTACACAACTTTGAAACTTGAAATTGTTATTTATAATATTCATCCACTAAAGTGTATTTTATGCAATTCAGTCCATTACTAGTATTTTTGTTCAATTAACTTATTCAAATATTGTATTTTTCTCACTAATCAAATCAAATGACATTAATTACAATTTTAAAAATCAAAATATTACATTTTTTCAATTTTTAGAATTTTAAAATCTGCTAGGGATAAGGGATTAAGAAATTGTTAATAATTTGTAGAATTTAAATTTTGCAATTTTGCTAATTGTCTCCTTTGCCTCAGTGTAATTTGAAATGATTTATAGAATTCCTGTCTTCAGACAAATTACTTAGGAAAAAGGAAAACCAATGGACTCTAAAAAGATGGTTCCCCACTCTCATTTAAGGATATATGCTTTACACAACTTTGAAACTTGAAATTGTTATTTATAATATTCATCCACTAAAGTGTATTTTATGCAATTCAGTCCATTACTAGTATTTTTGTTGAATTAACATAATCAAATATTATATTTTTCACATATTATATTTTCTCACCAATTAAATCAAATGACATTAACAATAAATTTAAAAATCAAAATATTGCATTTTTGAAATTCTTAGAATTTTGGAATCTGCTAGGGATAAATGAATTGTCAATACTCTGTTGAATTTAACTTTTGCAATTTTCTGAATTTTCTCCTTTTCCTTCACGCAGTTTTAAATGATTTATATAATTTTCAGGCAAATTACTTAAGAAAAAGCAAAAGTAATAGACTGTAATAAGAAGGTTCTGCACTCTCATCTAGGGTTATATGCTTAACACAACATTGAAACTTGGGATTGCTATTTATAATATTCATCCACTAAAGTGTCTTTTATGCTATTAAGTCCATTACTTGTATTTTTGTTCAATTAACATATTCAAATATTGTATTTTTCTCACCAATCAAATCAGAAGACATTAACAACAAATTTAAAAATCAAAATATCGCATTTTTGCAATTTTTAGAATTTGAAAATCTGCTACGAAGAAATGAATTGTCAATATTCTGTTGAATTTAACTTTTGCAATTTTCTGAATTGTCTCCTTCGCCTCAATGCAATTTGAAATAATTTATATAATCTTCAGGCAAATTACTTAAGGAAAAGCAAAAGTAATTGACTATAATAAGAAGGTTTTGCATTCCCATTTAGGGATATATGGTTAACACAACATTAAAACTTGGGATTGCTATTTATAATATTCATCAACTAAAGTGTATTTTATGGAATTGAGTCCAATTAAATCAAACGACATTAACAATAAATTTAAAAATCAAAATATTGCATTTTTGCAATTTTTAGAATTTTAAAATCTACTAGGAATAAATGAATTGTCAATACTCTGTTGATTTTAACTTTTGCAATTTTCTGCTTCGCCATAACGCAATTTCAAATAATTTATATAATCTTCACGCAAATTATTTAAGAAAAAGCAAAAGCAATTGACTATAATAAAAAGGTTCTGCACTCTCATTTAGGGATATATACTTAACACAACATTGAAACTTGGGATTGCTATTTATAATATTCATCGACTAAAGTGTATTTTAAGCAATTGTGTCCATTACTTGTATTTTTGTTCAATTAACTTATTCAAATATTGTATTTTTCTCACTAATCAAATCAAATGACATTAATTACAATTTTAAAAATCAAAATATTACATTTTTTCAATTTTTAAAATTTTAAAATCTGCTAGGGATAAGGGATTAAGAAATTGTGAATAATTTGTAAAATTTAAATTTTGCAATTTTCCTAATTGTCTCCTTTGCCTCAGTGTAATTTGAAATGATTTATAGAATTCCTGTCTTCAGACAAATTACTTAGGAAAAAGGAAAACCAATGGACTCTAAAAAGATGGTTCCCCACTCCCATCTAGGGATATATGCTTTACACAATCTTGAAACTTGAGATTGCTATTTATAATATTCATCCACTAAAGTGTCTTTTATGGAATTAAGTCCATTACTTGTATATTTGTTCAATTGACATATTCAAATGTTATATTTTTCACATATTATATTTTCTCATCAATTAAATCAAACGACATTAAGAATAAATTTAAAAATCAAAATATTGCATTTTTGCAATTTTTAGAATTTTGAAATCTACTAGAGATAAATGAATTGTCAATACTCTGCTTAATTTAACTTTTGCAATTTTCTGAATTTTCTCCTTTACCTCAACGCAGTTTGAAATGATTTATATAATCTTCAAGCAAATTACTTAAGAAAAAGCAAAAGTAATGGGCTGTAATAAGAAGGTTCTGCACTCCCATCTAGGAATATATGCTTAACACAACATTGAAACTTGGGATTGCTATTTTTAATATTCATCCCTTAAAGTGTATTTTATGCAATGGAGTCCATTACTTGTATTTTTGTTCAATTAACTTATTTAAATATTGTATTTTTCTCACCAATCAAATTAAACAACATTAACAACAAATTTAAAAAATCAAAATATTGCATGTTTGAAATTTTTAGAATTGCAAAATCTGCTAGGGACAAATAAATTGTAAATAATTTGTTGAATTTAAATTTTGCAATTTTCTTAATTGTCTCCCATGCCTGAATGCAATTTGGTACATGCTTAACCCAACATTGAAATATGGGATTGCTATTTATAATATTCATCCACTAAAGTGTATTTTATGCAATTGAGTCCATTACTGGTATTTTTGTTCAATTAACAAATTCAAATATTATATTTTTTACATATTATATTTTTCTCACCAATTAAATCAAACGACATTAACAATAAATATAAAAATGAAAATATTTTGATTTTGCAATTTTTATAATTTTAAAATCTATTAGGGGTAACTGAATTGTCAATACTCTGTTGAATTTAAATTTTGTAATTTTTTGAATTGTCTCCTTTGCCTCAATGCAATTTGAAATGATTAATAAAATCTTCAGATAAATTACTTAAGAAAAAGCAAAAGCAATGGATTATAATAAGAAGGTTCTGTACTCCTATCTAAGGATATATGTTTAACACAATATTGAAACTTTTGTTAGCTATTTATAATATTCATCCAATAAAGTGTATTTTATGCAATTGAGTCCATTACTTGTATTTTTGTTCAATTAACATATTCAAATATTATATTTTTCTCATCAATTAAATCAAACGACATTAACGATAAATTTAAAAATCAAAATATTTCAATTTTGCAATTTTTAGAATTTTGAAATCTGCTACAGATAAGCGAATGGTCAATACTCTGTGGAATTTAAATTTTGCAATTTTCTGAATTGTCTCCTTTGCCTCAACGCAATTTGAAGTGATTTATATAATCTTCAGGCAAATTACTTTAAAAAAAGCAAAAACAATGGACTGTAATAAGATGGTTCTGCACTCCCATCTAGGGATATATGCTTAACACAACAATCAAACTTGGGATTGCTATTTATAATATTCATTCAATAAAGTGTATTTTATGCAATTGAGTCCATTACTTGTATTTTTGTTCAATTAACTTATTCAAATATTGTATTTTTCTTACCAATTAATTCAAACGACATTAACAACAAATTTAGAAATCAAAATATTGTATTTTTGCAATTTTTAGAATTTTAAAATCTGCTAGGGGTAAATAAATTGTCAATAATCTGTTGAACTTAAATGTTGCAATTTTCTTAATTCTCTCATTTACCTCAATGCAATTTGAAATGATTTATAGAATTCCTATTTTTAGACAAATTATATAAGAAAAAGGAAAAATAATGGACTCTAATAAGATGGTTCTCCACTCCCATGTAGGGATATATGCTTCACACAACCTTGAAACTTGAGTTTGCTATTTATAATATTCATCCATTAAAGTGTCTTTTATGCAATTGAGTCCCTTTACTTGTATTTTTGTTCAATTAACATATTCAAATATTATATTTTTCACATATTATAATTTTATCACCAATTAAATCAAATGACATTAACAATAAATATAAAAATCACAATATTTTGATTTTGCAATTTTTAGAATTTTAAAATCTACTAGGGATAACTGAATTGTCAATACTATGTTGAATTTAAATTTTGTAATTTTTTGAATTTTCTCCTTTGCCTCAACGCAATTTGAAATGATTCATATAATCTTCAGGCAAATTACTTAAGAAAAAGAAAAAGCAATGGACTGTAATAAGAAGGTTCTGCACTCCCATCTAGGGATATATGCTTAACACAACATTGAAACTTTGGACTGCTATTTATAATATTCATCCACTAAAGTGTATTTTATGCAATTGAGTCCATTATTTGTATTTTTGTTCAATTAACTTATTCAATTGTTGTATTTTTCTCACCAATCAAATCAAACGACATTAATAATTTATTTAAAAATCAAAATATTGCACTTTTGCAATTTTTGGAATTTTAAAATCTACTAGGTATAAATATTTTGTCAATACTCTCTTGAATTTAACTTTTCCAATTTTTTAAATTGTCTCCTTTGCCTCAACACAATTTGAAATAATTTATGTAATCTTCAGGCAAATTATTTAAGAAAAAGCAAAAGCAATTGATTGTAATAAGAAGGCTCTACACTCTCATCTAGTGATATATGCTTAACACAACATTGAAACTTGGGACTGCTATTTATAATATACATCTACTAAAGTGTATTTTATGCAATTGAGTCCATTACTTGTATTTTTGTTCAATTAACATATTCAAATATTATATTTTTCACATATTATATTTTTCTCACCAATTAAATCAAACAACATTAACAATAAATATAAAAATCAAAATATTTTGATTTTGCAATTTTTATAATTTTAAAATATGCTAGGGATAACTGAATTGTCAATACTCTACTGAAGTTAAATTTTGCAATTTTCTGAATTGTCTCCTTTGCCTCAACGCAATTTGAAATGATTTGTATAATCTTCAAGCAAATTACTTAAGAAAAAGCAAAAGCAATGGACTATACTAAGAAGGTTCTGCACTCCCATCTAGGGATATATGCTTAACACAACATTTAAACTTGGATTTGCTATTTATAATATTCATCCAATAAAGTGTATTTTATGCAATTGAGTCCATTACTTGTATTTTTGTTCAATTAACATATTCAAATATTATATTTTCACATATTATATTTTTCTCACCAATTAAAAAAATAGCATTAACGATAAATTTATAAATCAAAATAGTGCAATTTTGCAATTTTTAGAATTTTAAAATCTGCTACGGATAAGCGAATTGTCAATACTCTATTGAATTTAAATTTTGCAATTTTCTGAATTGTCTCCTTTGCCTCAACGCAATTTGAAGTGATTTATATAATTTTAGGCAAATTACTTAAGAAAAAGTAGAAGCAATGGACTGTAATAAGATGGTTCTGCACTCCCATCTAGGGATATATGCTTAACACAACATTGAAACTTGGGATTGCTATTTATAATATTCATCCACTAAAGTGTATTTTATGCAATTGAATCCATTACTTGTATTTTTATTCAATTAACTTATTCAAATATTGTATTTTTCTTACCAATCAATTCAAATGACATTAACAACAAATTTAAAAATCAAAATATTGCATTTTTGCAATTTTTAGAATTTTAAAATCTGCTAGGGGTAAATAAATTGCCAATAATCTGTTGAACTTAAATTTTGCTATTTTCTTAATTCTCTCATTTGCCTCAATGCATTTTGAAATGATTTATAGAAAATGGAAAAGTAATGGATTTTAATAAGATGGTTCCCCACACCCATCAAGGGATATATGCTTCACACAACCTTGAAACTTGAGTTTACTATTTATAATATTCATCCACTAAAGTGTCTTTTATGCCATTAAGTCCCTTTACTTGTATTTTTGTTCAATTAACATATTCAAATATGATATTTTTCACATATTAGATTTTTCCCACCAATTAAATCCAATGACATTAACAATAAATTTAAAAATCAAAATATTTCAATTTTGCAATTTTTTGAATTTTAAAATTTGCTAGGGATAAGTGAATTGTCAATACTTTGTTGAATTTAAATTTTGTAATGTTCTCAATTTTTTCTTTTGCCTTAACGCAATTTGAAATGATTTATATAATCATTAGGCAAATTACTTAAAAAAAAGCAAAAGCAATAGACTGTAATAAGATAGTTCTGCACTCCCATCTTGGGATATATGCTTAACACAACATTGAAACTTGGGATTGCAATTTATAATATTCATCCACTAAATTATAATTTATGCAATTGAGTCCCTTTACTTGTATTTTTGTTCAATTAACATATTCAAATATGATATTTTTCACATATTATATTTTTCCCACCAATTAAATCAAATGACATTAACAATAAATTTAAAAATCAAAATATTTTGATTTTGCAATTTTTAGAATTTTAAAATCTGCTAGGGATAACTGAATTGCCAATACTCTATTGAATTTCAATTTTACAATATTTTGGATTGTCTCCTTTGCCTCAACGCAATTTGAAATGATTTATATAATCTTCACACAAATTGCTTAAGAAAAAGCAAAAGAAATGAGCTGTAATAAGAAGGTTCTGCACTCCCATCTAGGGATATATGCTTAACACAACATTGACACTTGAGTTTGCTATGTATAATATTCATCCACTAAAATGTATTTTATACAATTGAGTCCATTACTTGTATTTTTGTTCAATTAACATATTCAAATATGATATTTTTCACATATTATATTTTTCCCACCAATTAAATCAAATGACATTAACAATAAATTGAAAAATCAAAATATTTCAATTTTGCAATTTTTCAAATTTTAAAATCTACTAGGGATAAGTGAATTGTCAACACTCTGTTGAATTTAAATTTTGCAATTTTCTAAATTGTCTCCTTTGCGTCAATGCAATTTGAAATGATTTATATAATCTTCAGGCAAATTACTTAAGAAAAAGAAAAAGCAATGGATCGTAATAAGATGGTTCTGCACACCCATCTTCAGATATATGGTTAACACAACATTGAAACTTGGGATTGCTATTTATAATATTCATCCATTAATGTGTATTTTAAGCAATTGAGTCCATTACTTGTATTTTTCTTCAATTAACATATTCAAATATTATATTTTTCACATATTATATTTTTCTCTCCAATTAAATCGAACGACATTAATAATTAATTTAAAAGTTAAAATATTTCAATTTTCCAATTTTAGAATTTTAAAATCTTCTAGGGATAAATGAATTGTTAATTCTCTGTTGAAGTTAAATTTTGCAATTTTCAAAATTGTCTCCTTTGCCCCAATAAAATTTGAAATGATTTATATAATCTTCATGCAAATTGCTTAAGAAAAAGCAAAAGAAATGGGTTATAATAAGAAGGTTCTGCACTCCCATCTAGGAATATATGCTTAACACAACATTGAAACTTAAGTTTGCTATTTATAATATTCATCCAATAAAATGTATTTTATGCAATTTAGTCCATTACTTGTATTTTTGTTGAATTAACATATTCAAATATTATATTTTTCACATATTATATTTTTCTCACCAATTAAATCAAATGACATTAACATTAAATTTAAAAATCAAAATATTTCAATTTTGCACTTTTTCGAATTTTAAGATCTGCTAGGGATAAATGAATTGTCAATACTCTCTTGAATTTAAATTTTGCAATTTTTGGAATTGTCTCCTTTGCCTCAACGCAATTTGAAATAATTTATGTAATCTTCAGGCAAATTACTTAAGAAAAAGTAAAAGTAATCTTCTGTAATAAGAAGGTTCTACACTCTCATCTAATCATATATGCTTAACACAACATTGAAACTTGGAACTTGTATTTATAATATTCATCCACTAAAGTGTATTTTATGTAATTAAGTTTATTACTTGTATTTTTATTCAATTAACATATTCACATATTATATTTTTCCTACCAATTAAATCAAATGACATTAACAGTAAATTTAAAAATCAAAATATTTCAATTTTGCAATTTTTCGAATTTTAAAATTTGCTAAGGATAATTGAATTGTCAATACTCGGTTGAATTTAAATTTTGCAATTTTCTGAATTTTCTCCTTTTCCACAACGCAATTTGAAATGATTTATATAATCTTCACGCAAATTGCTTAAGAAAAAGCAAAAGCAATGGGCTGTAATAAGAAGGTTCTACACTCCCATCTAGGGATATACGATTAACACAACATTGAAACTTGGGATTGTTATTTATAATATTCATCCACTAAAGTGTATTTTATGCAATTGAGTCCATTACTTGTATTTTTGTTCAATTAAGATATTCAAATATTGTATTCTTCTCACCAATTAAATCAAACGACATTAACAATAAATTTGAAAAACAAAATATTCCAGTTTTGCAATTTTTAAATTTTTAAAATCTGCTAGGGATAAATGAATTGTCAATACTCTGTTGAATTTAAATTTTGCAATTTTCTTAATTGTCTCCTTTGCCTCAAAACAATTTGAAATAATTTATAGTATTCTTGTCTTCAGACAAATTACTTAAGAAAAAAGAAAAGTTATGGACTATAAAAGATGGTTCCCCACTCCCATCTAGGGATATATGCTTAACACAACATTGAAACTTGGGATTGCTATTTATAATATTCATCCACTAAAGTGTATTTTATGCAATTGAGTCCATTACTTGTATTTTTGTTCAATTAACATATTCAAATATTATATTTTTCTCACCAATCAAATCAAACGACATTAACAATAAATTTAAAAATCAAAATATTGCATTTTTGCAATTTTTAGAATTTTAAAATCTGCTAGGGATAAATGAATTGTCAATACTCTGTTGAATTTAAATTTTGCAATTTTCTGAATTGTCTCCTTTGCCTCAACGCAATTTGAAATGATTTATATAATCTTCAGGCAAATTACTTAAGAAAAAGCAAAAGCAATGGACTGTAATAAGAAGGTTCTGCACTCCCATCTAGGGATATATGCTTAACACAACATTGAAACTTGGGATTGCTATTTATAATATTCATCCACTAAAGTGTATTTTATGCAATTGAGTCCATTACTTGTATTTTTGTTCAATTAACATATTCAAATATTGTATTTTTCTCACCAATCAAATCAAACGACATTAACAATAAATTTAAAAATCAAAATATTGCATTTTTGCAATTTTTATAATTTGAAAATCTACTAGGGATAAATGAATTGTCAATACTCTGTTAATTTAACTTTTGCAATTTCTAAATTGTCTCCTTTGCCTCAATGCAATTTGAAATGATTTATATAATCTTAGCCAAAATTACTTAAGAAAAAGCAAAAAACAATGGACTCATAATAAGAAGGTTTTGCACTACCATTAGGGATATATGCTTTACACAACCTTGAAACCTGAGATTGCTATTTATAATATTCATCCACTAAAGTGTCTTTTATGAAATTATGTCCATTACTTGTATTTTTGTTCAAGTATATATTCAAATATTATATTTTTTACATATTATATTTTTTCTCACCAATTAAATCAAACGACATTAAGAATTAATTTAAAAATCAAAATATTGCATTTTGCAATTTTTAGAATTTTAAAATCTGTTAGAGATAAATGAATTGTCAATACTCTGTTGAATTTAACTTTTGCAATTTTTCTGAATTGTCTCTTTTACCTCAACGCAATTTGAAATGATTTATATAATCTTCAGGCAAATTACTTAAGAAAAACAAAAGTAATGAACTGTAATAAGAAAGTTCTGCACTCCATCTAAGGATATATGCTTTAACCACAACATTGAGAATTTGGGACTGCTATTGTATTAATATTTATCCACTAAGGTGTATTTTATGCCAATTGAGTCCATTAATTGTATTTTTTCAATTATACATATTCAAATATATAATTTCACATATTATAATTTTCTCACCAATTAATTAAACGACATTAACAATCCAATTTATAAACTAGAATATTCCCAATTTTGGTAAATTTTCAAATTTCAAAAACATCCTAGGGATAAGTGAATTGTCAGTACTCTGTTGACATTTTAAATTTTGGCAATTTCCTAAATTGTCTCCTTTTGCCCTAAACGGAATTTGAAATGATTTATATAATCTTGCAGGTAAATTACTTAAGAAAAACCCAAAGGCAATGGACTGTAATAAGAAGGTTCTGCACTCCCATCTAGCGATATATGCTTAACACAACATTGAAACCTCAGATTGCTATTATAATATTCATCCACTAAAGTGCTCTTTTATGGAATTGTGTCAATTACTTGTATTTTTGTTCAATTGACAAATTCAAATATTATATTTTTCACATATTATATTTTTCTCACCAATTAAATCAAACGACATTAATAATAAATTAAAAATCAAAATATTGCATTTTAGCAATTTTAGAATTTTAAAATCTGTTAGACAATAATGAATTGTCAATAGTCTGTTGAATTTAACTTTTGCAATTTTCTAAATTATCTCCTTTGCCTTAACGCAATTTGAAATGATTTATATAATATTCAAGCAAATTACTTAGAAAAAAGAAAAAGCAATGGACTATAATAAGATGGTTCTGCACTCCCATCTAGGGATATATGCTTAAACACAACATTGAAACCTGAGATTGGTATTTATAATATTCATCCACTAAAGTGTCTTTTTATGGAATTGTTGTCCATTACTTGTATTTTTGTCAATTAACATATTCAAATATTATATTATTTCACATATTATATTTTTTCACCAATTAAATCAAATGACATTACAATAAATTGAAAAATCAAAAATATTTCAATTTTGTAATTTTTTGAATTCTAAAATCTACTATGGATAAGTGAATTGTCAATACTCTGTACAATTTAAAATTTGCAATTTTCTAAATTGCCTCATTTACCTCAACGTAATTTGAAATGATTTATATAATATTCAGGCAAATTACTTAAGAAAATGCAAAATCAATGGATTGTAATAAGAGGGTTTGGTAATCACATCTAGGGTCATATCCTTAACACAACATTGAAACTTGGGGTTACTATTTATAATATTCATTCCACTAAAGTGTATTTTATGCAATTGAGTCCATTACTTGTATTTTTGTTCGATTAAAATATTCAAATATTGTATTTTTCTCACCAATCAAATCAAACGACATTAACAATAAATTTAAAAATCAAAATATTGCATTTTTGCAATTTTTAGAATTTTAAAATCTGCTAAGGATAAATGAATTGTCAATTCTCTGTTGAATTTAAATTTTGCTATTTTCTGAATTGTCCCCTTTGCCTCAACGCAATTTGAAATGATTTATATAATCACCAGACAAATTACTTATGAAAAAGCAAAAGCAATCGATTGTAATTAGAAAGTTATGCACTTCCATATAGGGATATATGCTTAACACAACATTGAAACTTGAGACTGCTATTTATGATATTCATCCACTAAAGTGTATTTTATGCAATTAAGTCCATTACTTGTATTTTTGTTCAATTAAGATATTCAAATATTGTATTTTTCTCACCAATCAAATCAAACGACATTAACAATAAAATTAAAAATCAAAATATTGCACTTTTGCAATTTTTAGAATTTTAAAATCTTCAAGGGATAAATGAATTGTCAATACTCTCTTGAATTTAAATTTTGCAGTTTTCTTAATTGTCTCTATTGCCTCAATGCAATTTCAAATAATTTATAGAACTCTTGTCTTTAGACAAATTGTTTAAGAAAAAGGAAAAGCAAAGGACTCTATTAAGGTGGTTCCCCACTCCTTATCTAGGGATATATGCTTAACACAACATTGAAACTTGAGACTGCTATTTATGATATTCATCCACTAAAGTGTATTTTATGCAATTAAGTCCATTACTCGTATTTTTGTTCGATTAAGATATTCAAATATCGTATTTTTCTCACCAATCAAATCAAATGACATTAACAATAAAATTAAAAATCAAAATATTGCATTTTTGCAATTTTTAGAATTTTAAAATGTGCTAGGGATAAATGAATTGTTAATACTCTCTTGAATTTAAATTTTGCAGTTTTCTTAATTGTTTCCATTGCCTCAATGCAATTTCAAATAATTTATAGAACTCTTGTCTTTAGAAAAATTGTTTAAGAAAGAGGAAAAGCAAAGGACTCTAATAAGGTGGTTCCGCACTCCTATCTAGGGATATATGCTTAACACAACATTGAAACTTGAGACTGTTATTTATGATATTCATCCACTAAAGTGTATTTTATGCAATTAAGTCCATTACTTGTATTTTTGTTCAATTAACCTATTCAAATATTGTATTTTTCTCACCAATCAAATCAAACGACATTAACAATAAATTTAAAAATCAAAATATTGCATTTTTGCAATTTTTAGAATTTGAAAATGTGCTAGGGATAAATGAATTGTCAATACTTTGTTGAATTTAAATTTTGCAATTTTCTTAATTATCTCCTTTGCCTCAATGCAATTTGAAATGATTTATAGAATTCTTATCTTCAGACAAATTACTTAAGAAAAAGGAAAATTAATAGACTCTAATAAGGTGGTCCCTCACTCTTATCTAAGGATATATGCTTAACACAACATTGAAACTTGAGACTGCTATTTATGATATTCATCCACTAAAGTGTAGTTTATGCAATTAAGTCCATTACTTGTATTTTTGTTCAATTAAGATATTCAAATATTGTATTTTTCTCACCAATCAAATTAAACGACATTAACAATAAATTTAAAAATTAAAATATTGCATTTTTACAATTTTTAGAATTTTAAAATCTACTAGAAATAAATGAATTGTCAATACTCTGTTGAATTTAAATTTTGCTATTTTCTGAATTGTCTCCTTTGCCTCAATGCAATTTGAAATGATTTATAGAATTCTTCTCTTCAGACAAATTACTTAAGAAAAAGGAAAAGTAATGGATTCTTGTTATTCCCATAGCCTTGTATGGGTTGTAATTGTTGTCAACTAGGGTTAAGTGTGCAAGAATGTAAATCCGCCACGTAAGGGTAAGAACGTAAATCTGTCACATAAGCCTTATTAGGGTTTCATGGAAGAGAGTATATAAAGGCCTTGGAAGACAAAACAAAGAAAGGGGGCCAACAAAATTGAATAAACAGCAACCCTACAACAACCGGCCAAAAAAAAGAGAAAATAATATACCAAAAGGGAACCCCACTATCGGCAAAAAAAAAAAAAGGAGAAAAAGAGGGGACGGTCGAAGGGGGGCTGAACAAAGAACAGAGATCGAGAGGAGACAGCCGAAAAGAGAGCAGAACGACAAGAGATTAGAAACGACACCACTGGGAGAGCAAACCAGAAATGTCACCACCAGGAGAGCAAACCAGAACATGCGACCTCTTGTAAGGAAACCAGAAACACATCCTGCAAGCAAACCAGAAACAAGTCCTGCAAGAAAACCAGAAATGCACAACCAGCAAGAGGAGAAATAAGAAACAGAACTCTTGGAAGAGAAGATAGTAGACCTGGTATTTGTGAGACCACCTGGAAGAGAAGACAGCAAACCTGGTATCCGTGAGATCACCCGAAAGAGAAGACAGTAGACCTGGTATCCGTGACACCACCTGAAAGAGAAGACAGCAGACCTGGTATCTGTGACACCACGCAAAAGAGAAGACAGCAGACCAGAAGCGTGAGGCAGGCCGAAAGACATGAACCAGAAAAACCAGTAGTGTGAGGCAAGCCAAGAGACATGAAATGGCAGACCAGAAGTGTGGGTGTACGTCAGGAGACGGCGTGAGACCAGAGCGTGCAACGGTGTGACAGACCTGAAGCGTGAGGACAGACTGTGAAACAGTAAGACCGTGAAATAGGAGACGGGTGATACTGTGAGATGGTGAAAGCAGGAGCTGTGTGAGACAACCTAGAGAAGGAATTCGGCGAAGCATCGGAAAGAACTCAACGTATTTCCAGATTTCTTCAAGAGAGGTTAGAGAACATTGCGGTGAACTTCTAAGCGGCAGTGGAGTAGCCTTTCAATTCAACAGAGGCAAGACAAGCTAGAAGAAGGGTAGACACAGTAAGTGACACTCTTTGTATTGTACTTGCTTAGTAGTTGCAATAGTAAAAGGAGCAGAAGATTAAGACATCCATTGTAACTGGAATTCTCAAGTATACTGGATAGTCTTTGTAAGGGAGAGTCCCTATCACCATGGATGTACGTCACGTTGATGGAACCACGTAAATCTCGTGTGTCCTTAATTTGCTTTATGTTCTGTGTTTTGAATTGAGTTGTGAACACAGTTAAAGTATCAGCCAACCCATAACCTAATGAAGACCTAAACAAGAACATCCGAATTGTCTATTAGGCAAGGTGTCTGAAAGGTGACTTTGGGGACTATTGTGATTAGTAGGTAGCAATAGATCTACCTTAGTCGAATCTAAGAAAGAGTTCACTTTTAAGAAGAGATTGAAGTTGTTCACTTACCTACGAATTACGAATTGTGGTGATACTGATTCACCCCCCCTCTTAGTATCACAAACTAGTAGATCCTAGGGTGAAGTTGGGAACTTCAATTGGTATCAGAGCACAGGTTCACCATGATAAAGCTTAACAGCTTGGTGTACTAATTTGAAGAGCTCCAGAAGTTTTAACTTGTTCAACATACTGAGAAATGGACGCCGGTACCAGCACCAACACTACTTACAGCAAGAAGGTTCCAATCTTCAACGGAACCAACTACCATATGTGGAGAGCGAGAATGCAGGTGGTATTTGCAACCATGGGCTTGAACGTGGTGAAATCTATACAGGAGGGTTTTGAGCCTCCAGAAGAAGGTAAAGATCCAACCCCAGAGGAATTAAGATAGTTTGAGATAAATGGGAAGGCCTCAAACGTCATCATTTCAGCTTTGATAGATGTTGAATATGCTAAAGTTATGGACTGCAAATCTGCCAAGGAGATATGGGACAGATTGCAGAAAGTCTATGAAGGTGATGGCAGAATGAAGGAGGCCAAGCTTCAAGTTTTCAAGGAGAGATATGAATCTCTCAGAATGCAGAAAAATGAGACAGTCCAAGAGTTCTTCACCAGGGTTATTGATGCTGTAAACGATCTTAGAAGTCATGGGAAGAACAAGAAGGACTCATCTATTGTGAAGAAAATTCTGAGAATTCTGCCTGAGAGGTTTGCCTCAAAGGTGGCAGCCATAGAGGAGAGTAGAGATCTCAATTCTATGTCTCTGCATGATCTCCAGTGCAATCTCATTGCATATGAGATGAGAATAAAGTCAATTGAGAGCTCATCAACGTCAAAGGTATCAAAGGAGGCAGCTTTCAAAGCTATGAAACACTTGAAGATAAAAGAAGAGGAAGAATCATCCAATGAGGATGATGATGATGATGATGATGATGAGGAAGAAAGTGAAGTTGAAGTGTTGGCATACTTCACAAGGAAGTTCAAAAAGGAGTCTAAGAAGGGAAAGGACAGTTGTCCTTGAGATGTTATCGTTATGGACAGACTGGACACTTTGCTTCTCAGTGCAAAGTGAAACTTGATGATGAAGATGAGGATGGTGATGATGAGCAGAATTCAAAATGGAGAAGACCATCATTCAAGTCAAGGAAGTCCAGCAAGAAGACTGCTAACCCATGGAAGAAGAAGAGAGGCTCATTCAAGAGTTATGTGAGCTAGACAAAAGAAGCCGATGAGGAGGAAGATGTAGGCTCATCAGATGATCATGCCTTTATGGCATCAACTCGATGTGGTAGTTCAACCTCTGAAGAGGAAGAGGAGGTTAATAAAGAAGAACCAGATCTTGAAACTGAGTTAGAAGCAGCTTCAAAGGAGATAATCAGAAGGGGTAGAACCATAAGAAGGTTGGAGGCCCATATAAAACAAGTTGAAGCAAAGATTGAGGAAGCAGAAAGTCAAAAGGATGAAATAAGGGCTGAGCATGTTGACTTGAAGAGAAGATTTGAAGAACAGATCAAAATATGTGAAGACCTTACTATAGAGCTTGGCTCAAGGACTTCAACAATTGAAGAAATGGAGATAGAGTTGCTGAGACTTCAGCAACAACTCAAAAAGAGTGAAGAGAACTTGCAGAAGTTTGAAGTGATAGGAGAAACAAGCTCTGCAAGAGAAAAGAAGAATGAAGAGAAAGTGCAGCAATCTGCACTTCCTAAAGATAATGAGACTTTGCCACAGAAGTTGAAAGAGAAGGTTAAGTCTCAGAAAGAAAATACTGATCAGCCAGGAACAGTGAAGGCTGAAAATAAAGAAGATTTGAAGAAGCAACCTAGGGTTACAAACAAAAATGAAGAAAAGAAAGTCAGCTAGCAAAGGGCTACGGCTGAACAGAAGAAGGAGAAGAAGGTGACTTAAATGAAAGTCACACAAGCAAAGAAGCCAGTAACCTTGCTTACACAGCAAGTAATGAACAAAAGAAAACAAGCTATGATTAGACCCAAGAAGAGGTAGTTTCAAGGTTATTGTCTTTATTGTGAAGTTTGGGGTCATAAGGCAAGTAAATGCTGGTGAAGAAGGCCAGTATATATCTCCAACTTGAGAAGATACGATGCTGCATACAGGGGAAGACAATACAAAATTCAGAGGAGAACACCTATTGTGAGTTCTTGCACATACTGTAAAAGGCAAGGACACACTGACAAGGATTGTTGGTGGAAGCCCAAACCAGTGGTTTCAAAGAACAAGTTTGCTATATTGGGAGATTTAGAACAGTGTGAAAGGTGCGGGCATGATGGCCATAATCATGCCAAGAGATGCATGACACTTCTCCCTGAGCAAGAGAAGGCACTAAATGGCACAGTGAAAGCAATTAGTACAGTCAAAGGTGAGAAAAAGGAGAAAGCTATGATCAAGTCAGTTCAAAAGAAGGAATATAAAGCTAAAAGGGAGGTGGCTAATATAGCTGAAATTGCACTAAAGGCTGACTACAAGGATAAGCAATGAATCCTTGATAGTGGGTGCACTTCACACATGACAGGAGATAAGAGTAAATTATCAAAACTGAACAAGTCAAGAGAAAGCAGAGTCAAGTTTGGCAATGATGATTCACTCAACATCAGTGGTCAAGGGTCAGTAAATATTGTAAAAGGAAAGTTAAAAGATGTTTTGCACATTGAAGGACTCAGATATAATCTAGCATCTGTCAGCCAACTATGCAATGAAGACCATAAAGTGATATTCACAAAAACAGGTTGCCAAGTAAAGAGTAAAGAAGGCAATACTGTTGCAACCGGGAAGAGAATAGCTAGAAATTTATATGTGATTGATGAGAACAAGACAAATAGCTATTTACTTACAAAAGAAGAAGAAAATCAACTCTAACATAGGAGGTTGGGACACTTAACACAGAAGAATATGAGGAAGCTGACCACTACTCATGCAATCAAAGACATTCCAAACCTCAAAAGAGAGAGGGAGTATGTCTGCTCAACATGCTTTAAAGGAAAATAAGTCAGAAAGTAGTATAAGACCAAAGAGGTCAGTTCTGAAGCAGTGCTTGACATTGTACATACTGATTTGTGTGGGCTGATGAGAACAAAAGGGTTGAATGGTGAGAGGTACTTCATCTTGTTTGTTGATGATTATTCCAGAAGGACCTGCATCATGCACCTCACACATAAGTCAGAAGTTTTGAAATACTTCAAGAGATACAGAAGATTGGCTGAAAATGAGAGTGGAAAAAAGATCAAAGTATTGAGGTTAGATCAAGGCACTGAATTCACAAATGGAGCTTTTGAAGATTACCTTGAGAAGCATGGAATTCACCATCAGATAGCAGCAGCAAGAACTCCTCGACAGAACGGGGTGGTAGAGAGGAAAAATAGAGCTGTGGTTGAAATGGCAAGAACTCTACTGCTAGAATCCAAACTTCACACAAGATTTTGGACAGAAGCAACATTTACAGCCGTGCACCTATTGAACAGAGTTTCATTAAGGCCCAATACTGATAAGATTCCATATGAGCTATGGAGTGGGAAGAAGACAACAACCAAGTATCTTAGAATCTTTGGCAGCCCATGTTTTGTGAAGAACAAGGAGCGAAACTTGGGAAAATTCCATGCTAGGTCAGATGAAGGCATCTTTGTGGGATACTCAGCAAAGACAAAAGGTTATAGAGTTTTTCTGCATAAACTGGGAAAAGTGGTCACTTTCAGTGATGTGAGAATAGATGGAAACTGGAAAACAATGCATAATGGAGAAGCTGAGGACAGTGAAGAAGATGACTTTAAGATAGATGAAGAATCTGACCAACATGAAGAAGAGGGAAAAGAAGTAAGTTCAGACTCAGAGAAGAGTGAGTCTGAAGATGAAGGAGATTCTCTTGCAACTAAGACTGTGAAAGAGAGAAAGACAAAGAAGACATGGACCAGTGCTCATCAAGGAAATTAGATAATAGGTGATCCATCAGTAGGAGTTACAACAAGAAGAAGAATTGTGGGAGCTACTGCTTTACTCTCACAAGTTGAACCTAATTTTGTTGAAGAGGCTGCACAAGACAAAGCCTGGGTCAAAGCTATCAATGAGGAGCTGGATCAAATTGAGAAGAATGAAACATGGCAGCTGGTCCCAAGACCCACTAACAAGAATGTCATAAGAACAAAATGGGTGTTTAAAAATAAACACAATGAAGATGGCAAGGTGGTGAGGAACAAGGTTAGCTGGTTTGCAAAGGCTACACTCAGATAGAAGGAGTAGATGTTGATGAAACTTTACACCAGTAGAAAGGTTGGAAACTATCAAAATGTTCTTAGCTTTGGCAGCACATAAGAGGTATAAAGTTTACCAGATGGATGTGAAATCAGCCTTTCTGAATGGGCTCCTGAAAGAAGAAGTGTATATTGAACAACCCGATGGAGTACAAATAAGTGAGGATGAGACACATGTGTGCAAGCTGAAGAAAGCCTTGTATGGCCTTAAACAAGCCCCAAGAGCATGGTACAGTAGGCTGGACGCGTATTTGAGAAGGTTGAACTTCAAAAGAGGAACAGTTGATAATAACCTATATGTGTTCAACTCAGAGAAAGGCCAACTAATAACCATAGTATATGTAGATGACATCATCTTTAGAGGGGATCACTCTGAGCTATGCTAAGAATTTACACAGAAGATGAGTGAGGAATTTGAGATGTTATTGATTGGAGAAATGACTTACTTTCTTAGATTACAAATAAAACAGTGTGAAGAAGGTATTTTTATTTCTCAGACAAAATATGCCAAAGAGATGCTGAAAAAGTTTGGCATGGAGGATAACAGACCTGTCAGTACCCCTATGCCAGTAGGCTGCAAGTTAACAAAAGATCAGGAAGGAAGGAGTACAAGCCCTACAGAATACAGGAAGATGATAAGGAGCCTTCTGTACCTTACAGCATCAAGGCCTGATCTCATGCAAGCTGTGTGCATCGCCAATAGATTCCAAGCTGATCCTAAGGAATCTCATGTATTGGCAGTGAAAAGAATCCTAAGATACCTCAAGGGGACACTAGAAATGGGATTGTGGTATCCTGCCATGGATTATGTAAAACTACGAGCATACACTGATGCAGATTGGGTAGGAAGTACAGTTGACAGAAAATCAACCAGTGGCTGCAGTTTCTACTTGGGTTCAAAGTGTGTTGCATGGCTAAGTAAAAAGCAAAACAGTGTTGCTTTGGGCACAATGGAGGCTGAGTATATGGCTGCTTGTGCAGCATGTACTTAGGTGATATAGATGTAAAGACAATTGGCTGATTTGGGTGTTGAAGTGAAGTTACCAATGAGTGTACTTTGTGATAATCAAAGTGTAATTGAATCTTAGCAAGAATCCAGTTCAACATTCAAGGAGCAAGTATATTGACATCCGATATCACTTTATCAAGGATCAAGTGGAAGAGGACACAATTCAGTTGGAGTATGTCGGCACTAAAGATCAAATCTCAAATATTCTAACTAAACCTCTGTCCACAGAGTTGTTTGAAAAGCACAGAATGAGTCTGTCTGTGCAAATGCCTCCTCAAGCTTGAAGTTCAAGTGAATTCTCCATCTCTACTTTGTAGGTTTTTCAAATTTGTAATTGGTTGGCAAAGGGGGAGAGAAACAACAGTGCAGGGGGAGCTGTTAAGGAAAGGGGAGTGCATATTTAGGGAGAGTTGTAATCCATCTGCTTCTGGATTATTACTCTAAGAAGATTATGAAGGACTGCTGCATAATGGTTTTTGTTGTGAGTGTTGCCAACAATTATAAAGGGGGAGATTGTTGTTCCCACAGCCTTGTATGGGTTGTAATTGTTGTCAACTAACGTTAAGTGTGCAAGAAAGTAAAGCCACATGGAAGGGCACGAAAGTAAATCCGCTGCGTAAGGGCAAGAACGTAAATCCGCCACATAAGCCCTATTAGGGTTTCATGGAAGAGAGTATATAAAGGCCTTAGAAGACAAAACAAAATAGGGGGGCCAACAAAATTGAATAAACAGCAACCCTACAACAACCGACCAAAAAGAAGAGAAAATAATATACCAAAAGGGAACCCCACTGTCAGCAAAAAAAAAAAACAAGGAGAAAAAGAGGAGACGGCCGAAGGGGGGCTGAATGAAGAACAGAGGTCGAGAGGAGACGGCTGAAAAGAGAGCAGAACGGCAAGAGATTAGAAACGACACCACTGGGAAAGCAAACCAGAAACGTCACCACCGGGAGAGCAAACCAGAATGTGCAACCTCCTGCAAGGAAACAAGAAACACGTCCTGCAAGCAAACCAGAAACGCACAACCAGCAAGAGGAGAAATAAGAAACAGACCTCCTGGAAGAGAAGACAGCAGACCTGGTATCTGTGAGACCACTCGGAAGAGAAGACAGCAAACCTGATATTCGTGAGATCACCCGGAAGAGAAGACAGCAGACCTGGTATCTGTGACACCACTTGGAAGAGAAGACAGCAGAACAGAAGCGTGAGGCAGGCCAAAAGACATGAACCAGAAAAACCAGTAGCGTGAGGTAGGCCAAGAGACGTGAAACGGCAGACCAGAAGCGTGGGTGTACGTCAGGAGACGGCGTGAGACTAGAACGTGCAACGGCATGATAGACCAGAAGCGTGAGGACAGGCCGTGAAACAGTAAGACCGTGAAATAAGAGACGGGTGAGACCATGAGACGGTGAAAGCAGGAGCCGTGTGAAACAACCTAGAGAAGGAATTCGGTGAAGCATCGGAAATAACTCAACGTATTTCCAGATTTCTTCAAGAGAGGTTAGAGAGCGTTGCGGTGAACTTCTAAGCGGCAGTGGAGCAGCCTTTCAATTCAACAGAGGCAAGACAAGCTAGACGAAGGGTAGACACAGTAAGTGACACTCTTTGTATTGTACTTGCTTAGTAATTGCAATAGTGAAAGGAGCAGAAGATTAAGACATCCATTGTAACTGGAATTCTCAAGTATAGTGGATAGTCTCGGTAAGGGAGAGTCCCTACCACCGTGGATGTACGTCACGTTGACGGAACCACGTAAATCTCGTGTGTCCTTAATTTGCTTTACGTTCTGTGTTTTGAATTGAGTTGTGAACGCAGCTAAAGTATCAGCCAACCCATAACCTAACGAAGACCTAAACAAGAACATCCGAATTGTCTATTAGGCAAGGTGTCTGAAAGGTGACTTTGGGGACTATTGTGATTAGTAGGTAGCAATAGATCTACCTTAGTCGAATCTGAGAAAGAGTTCGCTTTTAAGAAGAGATTGAAGTTGTTCACTTTCCTGCGAATTGTGAATTGTGGTGATACTGATTCACCCCCCCTCTCAGTATCACAAACTAGTAGATCCTAGGGTGAAGTTGGGAACTTCAATTGGTATCAGAGCACAGGTTCACTAGGATAAAGCTTAACAGCTTGGTGTACTAGTTTGAAGAGCTCCAGAAGTTTTAACTTGTTTAGCATACTGAGAAATGGACGCCGGTACCAACACCAGCACTACTTACAGCAAGAAGGTTCCAATCTTCAATGGAACCAACTACCATATGTGGAGAGCGAGAATGCAGGTGGTATTTGCAACCATGGGCATGAACGTGGTGAAATCTGTACAGGAGGGTTTTGAGCCTCCAGAAGAAGGTAAAGATCCAACCCCAGAGGAATTAAGACAGTTTGAGATAAATGGGAAGGCCTCAAATGTCATCATTTCAGCATTGACAGATGCTGAATATGCTAAAGTTATGGACTGCAAATCTGCCAAGGAGATATGGGACAGATTGCAGAAAGTCTATGAAGGTGATGGCAGAATGAAGGAGGCCAAGCTTCAAGTTTTCAAGGAGAGATATGAATCTCTCAGAATGCAGAAAAATGAGACAGTCCAAGAGTTTGTGATAACTTTGAGTGAAATAGAAAGCAAGGGTTTTTCTCCCTCAGTTCTTTTAAGAACTAAAGAACTTATCAAGAGGTACTTCTTCTTGTGGCGTTCAAATTGACTTATCACTCCCAATTCCTTTCTTTTCTAGAGTGTGGCGTCCATATCCTTCTTAAATACTCTAGGTTCGTGTTCCTTCGAATATTGGGTCTAGGGTTTCTATTATTAAACTCTGATTTAGCTTTCCTGGTTGTTCTTTGATTCATTGTGTGCATTGGGTCCCTAAGCCATGTCTTTTTGGGGTTTTCCGCATTAGTTGGTATCAGAGCTCAGCTCTAAATCAGTAAAAAATAATATGACTTTAAAACGCAAAGGTGCTACTCAAGAGGGAGCTGTTGACATGTCATTCATGATCAAAGCTATGCAACAACAATTTGAGCACATGAATACCAGATTTGGTGATATGAGTGAGAGGATGGAGGAGCAAGCTAATACAATAGTAGAGTTGCAAAGGAGGCATGAAGAATATGAGGCTTCTAAAGCATGAAGGCAATTGAGATGTGCCTATGACCACGAAGATGATGATTCTGTGCCATCATCAGAGGGTGAAAGTGATGGAGAGAAGTATCCGGCTAATGGAATAGCTCTCATCACAAGGCGAGCATTAAATGTGCAAGTGAAAGAAGAAAATGAGGGGCAACGAGATAACATCTTTCAGATGAGATGTCTCATCAAAGATAAGGTATGTAGTATGATTATTGATGGTGGGAGTTGCACTAATGTTGCTAGCACAACTATGGTTAAGAAGTTGAATTTACCTACTATGAAGCATCCTAAACCATATAAGCTTCAATGGATGAATGAGAGTGGTGAAGTTAAAGTAGATGAGCAAGTGCTCGTGTCATTTTCTATTAGAAGGTATCACAATGAAGTTTTATGTGATGTTGTACCTATGCAAGCAAGCCATATTCTATTAGGAAGGTCATGGCAGTTTGATAGGTGAGTTATGCATGATGGATTCAAGAATCGATATTCCTTTGGAATGAATGAAAAACCCATCACTCTTGTACCATTATCACCTCAACAAGCTTATGAGGATCAATTGAGGATTAAAAATGAGAGTGAACAGAAAGGAGAGATTGAAAAAAGAGGAAAGAGAGCAGAAAACGTGAGAACACAAGAGAAAGAGAAGACAACTTTGAGTGAAATAGAAAGCAAGGGTTTTTCTCCCTCGGTTCTTTTAAGAACTAAAGAACTTATCAAGACGTACTTCTTCTTGTGGCGTTCAAATCGACTTATCACTCCCAATTCCTTTCTTTCTGGAGTGTGGCGTCCATATCCTTCTTGAATACCCTAGGTTCGTGTTCCCTTGAATATTGGATCTAGGGTTTGTGTTGTTGAACTCTGATTTAGCTTTCCTGGTTGTTCTTTAATTCATTGTGTGCGTTGGGTCCCTAAGCCACATCTTTTTGGGGTTTTCCGCATCAACATCCGAATTGTCTATTAGGCAATGTGTCTGAAAGGTGACTTTGGGGACTATTGTGATTAGTAGGTAGCAATAGATCTACCTTAGTCGAATCTGAAAAAGAGTTTGCTTTTAAGAAGAGATTGAAGTTATTCACTTACCTACGAATTGCGAATTGTGGTGATACTGATTCAACCCCCCTCTCAGTATCACAAACTAGTAGATCCTAGGGTGAAGTTGGGAACTTCAACTCTAATAAGGTGGTTCCCCACTCTTATCTAGGGATATATGCTTCACACAACCTTGAAACTTGATATTGCTATTTATAATATTCATCCACTAAAGTGTCTTTTATGCAATTGAGTCCATTACTTGTATTTTTGTTCAATTCACATATTCAAATATTATATTTTTCACATATTATATCTTTCTCACCAATCAAATCAAACGACATTAACAACAAATTAAAAATTCAAAATATTGCATTTTTGCAATTTTTAGAATTTTAAAATCTGTTAGGGATAAACGAATTGTCAATACTCCGTTGAATTTAAATTTTGCAATTTTTTAATTGTCTTTTTTGCCTCAATGCAATTTGAAATGATTTAGAAAATTCTTGTTTCCAGACAAATTACTTAAGAAAAAGGAAAAGCAATGGACTCTAATAAGGTGGTTCCCTACTCCTATCTAGGGATATAATTTGAAATGCAATTTGAAATGATTTATATAATTTTCAGGCAAATTGCTTAAGAAAAAGCAAAATCGATCGATTGTAATAAGAAGGTCCTGCACCCCCATTTAAGGATATATGCTTACCGCAACATTAATGCTTGGAATTGCTATTTATAATATTTATCCACTCAAGAGTATTTTATGCAATTAAGTCTATTACTTGTATTTTTGTTCAATTAACATATTCAAATATTATATTTTTCTCTCCAATCAAATCAAACGACATTAGTAATAAATTTAAAAATCAAAATATTGCATTTTTGCAATTTTTAGAATTTTAAAATCTGTTAGGGATAAATGAATTGTCAATACTCTAGTGAATTTAAATTTTTCAATTTTCTAAATTGTCTCCTTTGCCTCTAATTAGATGGTTCTGCACTCCCATCTAGGGATATATGTTTCACACAATCTTAAAACTTGGGATTGCTATTTATAATATTCATCCATTAAAGTGTCTTTTATGCAATTCAGTCCATTATTTGTATTTTTGTTCAATTAACATATTCAAATATTATATTTTTCACATATTATATTTTTCTTACCACTTAAATCAAACGACATTAATAATAAATTTAAAAATCAAAATATTTCAAATTTGTAATTTTTTGAATTTTAAAATCTACTATGGATAAGTGAATTGTCAATACTCTATTCAATTTAAATTTTGCAATTTTCTAAATTGCCTCCTTTGCCTTAACGCAATTTGAAATGATTTATATAATCTTTAGGCAAATTGCTTAAGAAAAAGCAAAAGCAATAGACTGTAATAAGAAGGTTTTGCACTCCCATCTAGAGATATATGCTTAACACAACATTGAAACTTGGGATTGCTATTGATAATATTCATCCACTAAATTGTATTTTATGCAATTGAATCCACTACTTGTATTTTTGTTCAATTAAGATATTCAAATATTGTACTTTTCTCACCAATTAAATAAAACGAAATTAACAATAAATTTAAAAATGAAAATATTTCTATTTTGTAATTTTTAGAATTTTCAAATCTATTAGGGATAAATGAATTGTCAATACTCTGGTGAATTTAAATTTTGCAATTTTCTAAATTGTATCCTTTGCCTCCACGCAATTTGAAATAATTTATATAATTTTCAGGCAAACTACTTAAGAAAAAACAAGAGCAATGGACTGTAATAAGAAGCTTCTACACTCCCATTTGGGGATATATGCTTAACACAACATTGAAAATTGGGATTGTTGTTTATAATATTCATCCACTAAAGTGTATTTTATGCAATTGAATCCATTACTTGTAATTTTGTTCAATTAAGATATTCAAATATTGTATTTTTCTCACCAATCAAATCAAACGACATTAACAATAAATTTAAAAATCAAAATATTGTATTTTTGCAATTTTTAAAATTTTAAAATCTGCTAAGGATAAATAAATTCTCAATAATCTATTGAATTTAAATTTCGAAATTTTCTTAATTGTCTCTTTTGCCTCAATGCAATTTGAAATGATTTATAAAATTCTTGTCTTCAGACAAATTAGTTAAGAAAAAGGAAAAGAAATGGACTCTAATAAGATGGTTCCCCACTCCTATCTTGGGATATATGCTTCACATAACCCTGAAACTTGAGATTGCTATTTATAATATTCATCTACTAAGTGTCTTTTATGCAATTGAGTCCATTACTTGTATTTTTGGTCAATTAACATATTCAAATATTATATTTTTCACTTATTATATTTTTCTCACCAATTAAATCAAATGATATTAACAATAAATTGAAAAATGAAAATATTGCATTTTTACAATTTTTAGAATTTTAAAATCTGTTAGGGATAAATGAATTGTCAATACTCTATTGAATTTAAATTTTGTAATTTTCTTAATTGTCTCCTTTGCCTCAATGTAATTTGAAATGATTTATAAAATTCTTGTCTTCAGACAAATTAATTAAGAAAAAGGAAAAGCAATGGACTCTAATAAGATGGTTTCGCATCCCCATCTAGGGATATACGCTTCACACAACTTCAAAATTTGAGATTGCTATTTATAATATTCATCCACTATAGTGTCGCTTATGCAATTGAGTCTATTACTTGTATTTTTGTTCAATTAACATATTCCAATATTATATTTTTCACATATTATATTTTTCTCACCAATCAAGTCAAACGATATTAACAACAAATGTAAAAATCAAAATATTGCATTTTTGGAATTTTTAGAATTTTAAAATCTGTGAGGGATAAATGAATTGTAAATTCTCTGTTGTATTTAAATTTTGCTATTTTCTGAATTATCTCCTTTGCCCCAACGCAATTTGAAATGATTTATATAATCATCAGGCAAATTACTTATGTAAGAGCCAAAGCAATCGACTATAACTAGAAGGTTCTGCATACCCATCTAAGGGTATATGCTTCACACAACATTGAAAGTTGGGACTACTATTTATGATATTCATACACTAAAGTGTATTTTATGCAATTAAGTCCATTACTTGTATTTTTGTTCAATTAAGATATTCAAATATTGTATTTTTCTCACCAAACAAATCAAACGACATTAACAATAAGTTTAAAAATCAAAATATTGCATTTTTGCAATTTTTAGAATTTTAAAATGTGCTAGGGATAAATGAATTGTCAATACTCTGTTGAATTTAAATTTTGCAATTTTCTTAATTGTCTCCTTTGCCTCAATGCAATTTGAAATGATTTATATAATTCTTGCCTTCAGACAAAATACTTAAGAAAAAGGAAAAGCAATGGACTTTAATAAGGTGGTTCCCCACTCCTATCTAGGGATATATGCTTCACACAACCTTGAAATTTGAAATTGCTATTTATAATATTCATCCACTAAAGTGTCTTTTATGTAATTGAGTCCATTACTTGTATTTTTGCTCAATTAACGTATTCAAATATTATATTTTTCACATATTATATTTTTCTTAGCAATTAAATTAAATGACATTAACAATAAATTTAAAAATCAAAAAATTTTAATTTTGCAATTTTTCGAATTTGAAATTCTCCCAGGGATAAATGAATTGTCAATACTCTATTGAATTTAAATTCTGTAATTTTCTGAATTGTCTCCTTTGCCTCACAGTAATTTGAAATGATTTATATAATCTTCAGACAAATTATTTAAGAAAAAGTAAAAGCAATGAATTGTAATAAGAAGGTTCTGTAATCCCATTTACGGTTCTATCTTTAACACAACATCGAAACTTGGGATTGCTATTTATAATATTCATCCATTAAAGTGTATTTTATGCAATTGAGTCCATTACTTGTATTTTTGTTCGATTAAGATATTTAAATATTGTATTTTTCGCACCAATAAAATCAAACAACATTAACAATAATTTTAAAAATCAAAATATTGCATTTTTGCAATTTCTAGAATTTTAAAATCTGCTAGGGATAAATGAATTGTCAATACTCTGTTGAATTTAAATTTTGCAATTTTCTTAATTGTCTCCTTTACCTCAATGCAATTTGAAATCATTTATAGAATTCTTGTCTTCAAACAAATTACTTAAGAAAAAGGAAAAGCAATGGACTTTAATAAGGTGGTTCCCACTCCTATCTAGGGATATATGCTTCACATAACCTTGAAGCCTGAAATTGGTATTTATAATATTCATCCACTAAAATGTCTTTTATGCAATTGAGTCCATTACTTGTATTTTTGCTTAATTAACATATTCAAATATTATATTTTTCACATAATATATTTTTCTCACAAATTAAATCAAACGACATTAACAATAAATTCAAAAATCAAAATATTTCAATTTTGCAAATTTTACAATTTTAACATCTACTAGGGATAAATGAATTGTCAATACTCTATTGAAGTTAAATTTTGCAATTTTTTGAATTATGTCCTTTGCCTTAACGCATTTTGAAATGATTTATATAATCTTCAAGCAAATTACTTAAGAAAAAGCGAAAGCAATAGACTGTAATAAGAAGATTCTGCACTCTCGTATAGAGATATATGCTTAACACAACATTTAAACTTGGGTTTGTTGTTTATAATATTCATCCACTAAATTGTATTTTATGCAATTGAATCCATTACTTATATTTCTGTTCAATTAACATATTCAAAGATTATATTTTTAACATATTATATTTTTCTTAGCAATTAAATTAAACGACATTAACAATAAATTTAAAAATCAAAATATTTCAATTTTTTCAATTTTTTTAATTTGAAATTTTGCTAGGGATAAATGAATTGTCAATACTCTAATAAATTTAAATTCTGCAATTTTCTGAATTGTCTCCTTTGCCTCAAAGTAATTTGAAATGACTTATATAATGTTAAGGCAAATTACATAAGAAAAAGTAAAAGCAATGAATTTTAATAAGAAGGTTCTATTATCCCATCTATGGTTATATCTCTAACACAACATTGAAAATTAGGATTGCTATTTATAATATTCATCCACTAAAGCGTATTTTATGCAATTGACTCCATTACTTGTATTTTTGTTCGATTAAGATATTCAAATATTGTATTTTTCACACCAATAAAATCAAACGACACTAACAATAATTTTAAAAATCAAAATATTGCATTTTTGCAATTTCTAGAATTTTAAAATCTGCTAGGGATAAATAAATTGTAAATTCTCTGTTGTATTTAAATTTTGCTATTGTCAAAATTGTCTCCTTTGCCTCAATGCAATTTGAAATGATTTATATAATCATCAGGCAAATTACTTATGAAAAAGAAAAAGCAATTAACTGTAATAAGAATGTTCTGCACTCCCATCTAGGGATATATGCTTCACACAACATTGAAACTTGAGACTGCTATTTATGATATTTATCCACTAAAGTGTATTTTATGCAATTAAGTTCATTACTTGTATTTTTGTTCAATTAAGATATTCAAATATTATATTTTTCTCACCAATCAAATCAAACGACATTAACAATAAGTTTAAAAATCAAAATATTGCATTTTTCCAATTTTTAGAATTTTAAAATCTGCTAGGGATAAATGAATTGTCAATACTCTGTTGAATTTAAATTTTGCAATTTTCTTAATTGTCTCCTTTGCCTCAATGCGATTTGAAATGATTTATAGAATTCTTGCCTTCAGACAAATTACTTCAGAAAAGGAAAAGCAATGGATTCTGATAAGGTGGTTCCCTACTCCTATCTAGGAATATATGCTTCACACAACCTTGAAACTTGGAATTGTTATTTATAATATTCATCTGCTAAAGTGTCTTTTATGCAATTGAGTCCATTACTTGCATTTTTGCTTAATTAACATATTCAAATATTATATTTTTCACATATTATATTTTTCTCACTAATTAAATCAAACGACATTAACAATAAATTCAAAAATCAAAATATTTCAATTTTGCAAATTTTACAATTTTAACATCTGCTAAGGATAAATGAATTGTCAATACTCTGTTAAAGTTAAATTTTGTAATTTTCTGAATTGTGTCATATGCCTCAACGCAATTTGAAATGATTTTTATAATCTTCAGGCAAATTACTTAAGAAAAAGTGTAAGCAATAAACTGTAATAAGAAGATTCTGCACTCCCATCTAGAGATATATACTTAACACAACATTGAAACTTAGGGTTGCCATTTATAATATTCATCCACTAAAGTGTATTTTATGCAATTGAGTCCATTACCTATATTTTTTGTTCAATTAACTTATTCAAATATTGTATTTTTCACATATTATATTTTTCTCAACAATTAAAGTAATGACATTAATAATAAATTTAAAAATCAAAATATTTCAATTTTGCAATTTTTCAAATTTTAAAATCTGCTAGGGATAAATGAATTGTCAATACTCTATTTAATTTAAATTCTACAATTTTTTAAATTATCTCCTTTGCCTCAAAGTAATTTGAAATGATTTATATAATTTTTAGGCAAATTACTTAAGAAAAAGCAAAAGCAATGGATTGTAATATGAAGGTTCTGTAATTCCCATCTAGGGTTATATCCTTAACACAACATTGAAACTTAGGATTGTTATTTATAATATTCATCCACTAAAGTGTATTTTTATGCCAATTGAGTCCATTACTTGTATTTTTGTTCGATTAAGATATTCAAATATTGTATTTTTTCACCAATTAAATCAAACGACATTGGACAATAAATTTAAAAATCAAAATATTGCACTTTTGCAATTTTTAGAATTTGAAAATCTACTAGGGATAAATAAATTGTCAATAATATGTTGAATTTAAATTTCAAATTATTAATTGTCTCCTTTGCCTCAATGCAATTTGAAATGATTTATAGAATTCTTGTTTTTAGACAAATTAGTTAAGAAAAAGGAAAAGGAATGGACTATAATAAGATGGTTCCCACTCCCATCTAGGGATATATGCTTCACACAACCTTCAAATTTAAGATTGCTATTTATAATATTCATCTCTAAAGTGTCTTTATGCATTGAGTCCATTACTTGTATTTTTGTTCAATTAACATATTCAAATATTATATTTCACATATTATATTTTTCTCACCCAATCAAATCAAACGATATTAACAACAAATTTAAAAATCAAAAATATTGCATTTTTGGAATTTTTAGAATTTTAAAATCAGCTAGAGATAAATGAATTGTTAATACTCTATTGAATTTAAATTTTTTCAATTTCCTTAATTGTCTCTTTGCCTCAATGCAATTTGAAATGATTTATAGAATTCTTGTCTTCAGACAAATTACTTAAGAAAAAGGAAAGGCAAAGGACTACCTCAATTAAATATTCAAATATTATATTTTCCACATATTATATTTTTCTCACCAATTA